>JARHVA010003613.1:1662500-1747500 GCA_037957365.1 Torreya grandis | reverse complement strand
TTGATAATCTCATGGAGATAGATAATTCAAGTTAAATGCTTATTTTTTCCTTAACTCATTAAAATTCAAGGAATCATGCCAAAAAACTAGAAACATCTCGACTCAAACCAACTCAATGGTAAAACTATGATAACCATACATAAATGTTTTTGACACTTAGATGCATTAAATAAAGAGATATATTGGTTTCAAATACAATAAAATGGTGAAAATCATCATAATTAGGAACATAAATACACCGCTTATGGTGTGAAAGACCATTTGAAGCAATGGATTGATCAATAAATTTTCTTACTAGGGCCCTTTAAGACTCAAAATGGTATCATACATCTTGATATAAATTATCTTCAAAGAGTAACTCAAAGATACAACTCCTAAAATTATCCTCATTATCATCTCTACTAACTAGAACTATTGTCTACTAGGGGAATCTACAACCAAATTATACTTTCTCTTGATATAATATATACCAAAGTGATACTCTCAAAGTATCTCCATTCATAATATTTATGGGAATTATGGTTGGGTTTCATGAATATGTATCATAGACACAAACAATTAGTCCTTAAATTAAACTATTGACCCAAAAAAATTACCACTATAAAAGAGTGGGAACAATTACAATGAGATTTAATTCATGGGTAGGTAATTTATCTCATAATACATTTACATTACTTGTAATCCACTATTTTGATCACCTACATGGGAATGACCCATAAACCCTCCAAGGAATCATTTGAGCATACTACAAAATCCTTATCAAAATTTAGTAATATAATAATAACAGCACTAGTGATGGGTTTCTTTAAAATTTGTAAGGATCTCTTACACTTAGTTTTATACTCAAATTTATTCCATTTCGTATGAATGTAACTAATGAGATGATAAATAAATGATAATTCTTTAAATAATTTTGATATTAACTTACTAAACCCATAAATATCCTCACCTTTGATATTAACCTACCAATCACATATATATCCTCAAACCTATGACATTCTTGGGTGTAGACCACTCAAATATCATAAAAATTTAAGGGGTCCATATAAATACCATTTCTTGAGATGATCTAGCCAAGACACTTCACCTTAGTCTAGAAGAAGACACACTTATAAATTCTACCATACAACTGATGCTCCCTCAAACACTATAGGACTTTATTCAAATTCACCTCAAGCTCCTCAATTAATAAAGATAAAATTAGGATGTCATCAACGAAAATGAACACAAAAATATCTAGGTAATCTTGGAATACAGAATTCATCAATCTCATAAACATTTTTGGGGCATTGCTTAGCTAAAATTATACCAAAATGAACTTATACTAACAATATTCTATTTGAAAGGAATTATTATGGATTTATAAATCTACAATCCTCAACTAGTGATAGTTGGAAATAAAATCAATCTTTAAGAACATAATGAGTCCCTTATTTTATTAATAAAGTCTTCTATCCAAGGTAATGGATATTGGTTCTAGATTGTCTCCTTGTTTAAATTCTAGTAATCTATACACAAGCTAAATGACATATTTATTATTAACGAATATCATAGGTGTGGCCTAATGAGGCATGCTATGATTGTTTTTCCCCTTCTCAAATAATTCCTACAACTATATCTTGGTATTTATCATCATGGGTATTCATATTCTATGGATCATTTCAAATTAGATATACCCTTAGCATTAAATCAGTCATAAAAGTGACAGTTGGCTTGGGGGTAATCCTAGAAGCTCATTTGTAAAAAAAATGACAAATTCATACAATATGGGGTGATCATGAAAGGTCATTTCAATTTTGTCATCTTTAAACTTATTTCTCATTTAAATGGAATAAATTTGATAATCCCTATCGATACTCTAACTAATCCACATAATTGAGACCATGTGGAAGATAATTTTTCTCTAAACACCTAAAGTTACCATCTCAACTCTAAGATAATTTTTTCACTAGATGATCTTTCCATATAAATCCACCTCAGATCAACAAGCCTTATGGATAAGTAATATATAGAGGGGACATTAGTCTTGTGTTATTCCAAGAAATAAAACTCAAATAAACACACCAAAATCCTAACACCTTTATCCTAGACACTAAGGAGAGCTTAGGTAACAAGCAAGCATATGAAAACACAAAAAAAACATAAAATAACATATTTTACCTTATTTGGAACTCAATATGACTTTTTTAATGGTTTTATTAGCTTGTGCATCAAGAAATATTCATTAATGGAGCTTGATTGGCTTCACCTTTCTTTGGCACCTTGGATTGTGATTGTTTGGCTTAATATTTAGGCATGATAACATTAATTACATGAGGCTTATGGAGAAAATATTTTCAAATAGCTCTGCAATATCCAATCTTAGAAATGAAGGGGTATGGCCTTGTATTTATATCCTCAATAATTAACTCTCACCCAAGGTGAGTTAAGGTTGAGTTTAAACATATAATGGGTTCAAACTAACCCTAGGTGAATTAAGACTAACTCTAGTTGAGTTAATAGTTGTCATGAAATTATGATTTTTAATTACTAGGCATGGATCTCATATTAGATATTTTAGGATATTTTTAAAGATCTTGACAACTCATAAAGGCAATGATGAAAAATCTTGATAATTTGATTTTTAGAATTTCTTTTTTAGTTATTCATTAATTACAAATGGATAATTCAACTAATCATTTAATCTTGTTTAATTTTTTAATTGATTCTAATTGTAATTTTACCTCTTTCAATATTTTATCAATTACCCCATTTAATAGGTCCATAGGCCAAATTGATAGTTGTTATGTCATAAGGTGATTAAGGATGAATCTATGAGAGGTTATTGTTGTATGAGATAGAATACCCAAAGTAGGGATGCCTCAACATGATTCTGAGTTTTGATGAATGATACATGACCAAATTTGGGATGTTTAATGATTCTTAGGCTTAGTTTGCAATGGTTAGTAGGAATCAGTCTGAAGTCTAGTTGGAAGCTAGTTGTGACCAGTTTGAGGTGTCTATAGTCCTATGCCCAATCCATACCAAATCTAGGTCATAAGATCCTAGGACTAAAATTTTAAAATCTAAGGTTGTAGTGAACACATTGATATCAATAATATAATATCTCACAAAAATGATAACTTTGAATTAGAATTAATTTCAATCTTCCAATGATATAACTTCCTAAATACCACAAGGATGTGACTATCCAAGGATAAAGCTAAAATGAAGGATTTTGATGGTCCTAGGTAAAAAATAATATATATTGTCATACCAAAAATCATACATTAATTATTAATCATAGTTTTATGGTTTGGTTCATGGTGTTAATCAACTATAAAATAGATCATGTGATCTCAATCCACATATCCTACTACCTCCTTAAATGTAATTTCCTTATACATTGTGGTAGATACACTGCTTGAAGGAAAATACTTGGTCCAATGAGGTCCACAACAAACAAAACATCCATGGGTCAATGCAAAAAGTTGGGGGATAAAAAGTATGACATTCCCCCAACTTTTAAATTTGTTTTAAAAATGGTTTGAAAAAGGGTGTATGCCCTTTTGTAAAAAATTTCAAGGATCAGGTTTGTGCTTGAGCCTCAAGGGTGTATGCCCTTTTCAAAGGGCACACACAATTTTAATTTTTTCATTTCATTTTATCTATATCTCAAACCCATGTCTCTTGAAATTTTTGTTTACTCTCTTCATATTTATCTTGTAGATTCACCTACGTGCTTTGAATTCTCATCTCGCCAACAAGATTTGGCATTTAGGTTGCTACAAGTTAGATGTGTTAATTTTTAGATTTTTAAATTTTAATTTTTATATTTATATTTATTTATTAAATCAGGGTTTCTATTTTAGTTTTGTATTATATTCTCTTTTATTGCCTAAAAAAATTGTATTTCTATTTAAATCTAGATACATAATTTTGATGGATCCATTACATGAAGAAAATTTTAGACAAAACCTCAAATAGTTTGATTTTTCACAAGAAGAAGTTAAATTGTATGAATAATATAATTCAAAACATAAACAATTAAAAATAATCATCAATGGTTTCCATCACTCTTCAGTTGGTAGTGCACCCACTTCAATAGCCAATATACTAGAGACTATTTTTAATGAAGTGGGAAATGTAGCTTTGTAACTTAATGCAATGTTACATAAAAGAGAGGCCATGAAAAAAAATTATTTTGATAAATTATCATATGAAGATGTTAAGAAAAAAATAATATATGTGCACTTTGTTTGTTAAGCCTATAACCAACCAACCTCCACCAATGAATTTCAAACATATTAGTATTGATTGGTATGTTCATGAGGAGATGAAAAATAATTCTTAGGATAGGTAGTGGATGGTGTTTGATGAGCCTCCATGCAAAAATAATGAGGTTATATTATAATTTTTAATAAAATTGTATTGTGAGTTTGTGCTTCAATAAATTTCAAACTATTTTTACATGAAGGCCTCCCAAGTCAAAGGAGGAAAATCTTCTAATAAACATGGTGCTAGGCAAGACCAAAACCATCATAACTAAGCTCATAGAAATATAAGGATAATATCACATGCCTCTTCCTAAAATTTTACATCATAACATAAATATGGACATCCTTGAGGTGGTTACGAGTCTAACATAATTTATGATTGAACATGGTATGGATACATTGAAGGCTTATACTCAACCTATAGGTGGTGTTAGTGGTTTTAATGGTGTTTGTATAGGTTCTAGTGTCCTTCTTCCTACTCATGTTATATTTCCTATTCATATTTACACATCATGTGAGAGGAAGTGTATGAGACCTCCTATTTAGGTGAAACATACATAGAGTACATTTATGAATACTAGCATGTCAGAGCATACACCACCTATATATTATTTAGTATTGAATAACACTAGCATGCCAGTCACTATCATGCCAAAATATATGCCACTTGTAGATTCTTTAGCATTGCATGACACTAGCAAGCTAGACACTATGCCAGATGTACTAGCTTCATCGAATCCTATCAAGATATGCCAACTTGTTGTGTAGGAGTTATCAACTTCACCATCTGTATTTGATACATAGGTTTAATTTTATTTATAGTTTGTTTATGTTATTAAAATAATATTAAGTTTATTTTCTAGTATGTGTTTATTTAATTGACTAAACTTTTTATTTTTTCCTACATAGATGATTGCTGATATTTTTGGTAGCTTATCAAGCCTTGAATATATTTTATAGGACATAATTAGCATGGGTGTACCTTATACATAGGTTAGGAAAATTTTAAATTACATATTTATTCATGTATGTTTATTGTCCTTTGAATAAAAAACTATGTTTTAAGATATATATTATAGTCATAGAATTTTATCATGTTCATTAGATTCACACATTATTCATTTATTAGTTTTATAAATTATGAGGGATGATATGGGCACCCCTCATAGATGATAATAAGGTTTTTTTGATGTTGCAATTACATCAAAGGATCCACCATCTTCATAGCAGGTCATGCTTCAGGGATGGAGACTGGTAAGAACACATAGTAAAATTGTTTTTAACTTTAAACAATGGTATTCTATGTCATATTTACATAATTATATGTGTATCTAGATCTAAAAATATATTTATGTTCCATAGGATTCCCCATCATTGGTGTATATGAAATATCATATCCCTAGACAACCATTTAGATAGAACATGGTGAGTGTAGAATCATTTTACAAAATTTTGTTCTTGAAAAATTTATCAAATTTTCAATATACACTTTTAATGCATTGTTGGTAATGCAATAAGGGATGACTCATATTCTGAGAAGAGAAGCTCTCCTTGTATTGAGGCATCCAACACCCTTGACTGTACGTCTATGCTAACAAAGAACAATTTATTTAGAGGAAATGAGGAGCAAGAGAGCTAGTTGTTACGTTAGGATCTAGTTGTAGGCACAACCATTTTTTTAGCCTGATATGGCCCACATTGTATGCCTATATGGTGAATTTTGTCTATATACATGTTATGGTCTACATTTTTTCTTGATATATGTCATATTATTTATGTTAAATTATGACATAGAACTTTGCATGTATCCAATATATACTATTTGAAAACATGATTCCTTTACCTATGTGTATTTTATATTTTGATCATTTAATTTTTACACATATTATTGGTTAATGATCATTATTAATTAATGTGGTCTTAAAAAATACATAGTATTCTCTAGGTTAGGTGCTTCATCACTATGTATAATTTACATTTACATGTGATATTTACTTGTTTCATTTACATTTAATTACACATTAATTTAAAATTGTGATGTAAGTGGACTTATGATAAATTTCATGGATGTAAATATTATAAGTTTTACTTGATCATAGTTTTTAGGAGGTCTAGTGATGCAAGATGAATTTACTATTTACTTCTTTCATTTACATTTAATTACATATCAATTTACAATTGTGATGTAAGTAGACTTGTGATCAATTTCAAGGATGTAAATATTTTAAGTTTTACTTGATCATAGCCTTTAGGAGATTTAGTGATACATGATAAATTTAATATTTACTTGTTTAATTTACATTTAATTAAATATAATATTAAAATTGTGATGTAAGTGGACTTGTGATCAATTTTAGGGATGTAAATATTATAAGTTGTACTTGATCATAGTTGTTAGGAGGTATAGTGATGATGCAAGATAATCCTACCAACATGTAATAAGGTCCTTATTTAAGTGTATTATAGGTCATATAGGTTGAATTTAATAAATAAGATGCCTCACTTTGCCTTCAAAGAGTGAAATATATATCCTAGAGGGTACTTTGGTATTTTCCCACCAAAAGTTCAATTTGAATTTTCAAATATGAATACGTAAGGTTATGGATAAATTATAATTTTTTGTAAATTATTAAGATTATAATAGGTTTATAATGGTGATATACATGTCTAGAAAGGGTTATAACTATCTTTAAGATCATAGTTTTCCATAGGGTCTTGAAGATCATAGTTTTCATAGGGTCTAAAAATAGTCTATTAAACATTTTGCTAAAGAAAACCCAAGTGAATAAAGAAGAATCTGAGATAAGTTTAGAAAATTATTAAGTTTATTTGGGTTGAAATTAAAATTTATACATCCAAAGGGAGATGTACAAGGACTAATTTAATCTTAAGAAGGTCAAGAATCATCATTAATAGGGTTAGAGAGAATGATGCACAGTTTACTAGTTCATAATAGGGTCTATAATGGAAAATTTCTTGTTATTAAAAGACATATATTTATTGAATATTATGTAATCATGTTTTTCATTGAATTAATGAAGGTTATTTATCAAATTTTTTATTTGGTTTGTGCTTGTGTTTAAGTTGTTTCATTAAAAACCTTGTATACCTTATTTTTTATTTGTATACAATCTTTGTAGCTACTTGAAACTTGAATAAATTCATGCATGAGTCAAAATTGAGGATTTTAATAGTTAAAGGGGTATCAAAATAATATATTACATGTGCTATATTTATCTATATTGTTTTAAGATTCATGAATCATTATTTAGAATATATCAGCTTCTGAGAAGACTAAGAAACCCTAGTTCTAGGGTTGAAAAGACAAAAGGTCAATATATATCAATTTAACCCTAAACAATTTGCCAAATTTTTTTGGATATCTATCCAAAGGATTTTATATAAGGATAATTTTTTTTAAATTAAATGATAATTTACAATAGCATTTATGATTGACTGAGTTTATGAAAACCCTGATATTTCAATATTCTCCACAATGAGAAGGGAATTTTGCCTCAAATTTTTCAAAGCGGAGTCTAGAAAGGTGAATTAAAGTTTGAAACACATTTTTATGCCTTAAAAAATTTCTATGGGATTTATGTACATTCTTAAATTTGTATTTTATGTTTTGACTTATTAGTAGACATTATGCCTACTAAGTGTAAAACATGGTTTCATGTATTAAAAGACCTTTAATTTTATTTTTAATTAGTGAAATCCCCTCAATTTTGGTATGTATATTTTAAGTTTATTAAGGAAATTTTTAAAATTGGTTTAAATCCCCAAAACATATTTTATCTTATGTTATTGAAGATTGAGTTTCAGACTACCTACAGGTGTCTATTTTCCAAGACAGTCAAATATGGATTAGGGTGAGATTTCTTGTTAATGATGTAAAAAATATATTTATAATATTTATTCCCTTTTTTTATTGTTTTATAATCTTTATAGATTATATTTTATGTTTTTTAAATGTGTATTTAGTGTTTTGACTTATTGAGTGATCTCTTCGGCCTAGAAGCCTAAAATAGGGTTTTAGAGTTTTGTACCTAATATATTAAACAACCAACAATTCAAATTGGTTTATTACTCATTTAAAATAAATACCAAAATATTTAATACTTAAAAAAACCATATATATTGATAAAATATTTGAAAATTAAAAAATAATCATCTATACAAATAAGAGCATTTGAAAAAAAATAGAGTTAAGAAAATATTTCTTCTACAGATTAAGTAGATACACTTCAATAAGAAAAAAAACATTATTCTATAGGAAAAAGTAGGTTTTATATAAAAAATAATAAAATGGAAAAAATGACGCAGTTGAATTATACTCCATAGCTATTCCATAGAAAATACCAAGCAAATCCATTTATAGCCACACCTAAACCATATGTTTTGTTACTTATACAGTTAGTCCCTAAAATTTTATATCCATCACACATTCCATAGTGATAGGTTTTAATATTTATGTGGATTATATAAAAAATGTACTAATAAATTCTCTTTCAAAGTGATGTATAAAATCTACCACAACCAAATGTTAAAATAATTCCCCAACTCAAAGAATTTAGATCACAACTTTTGGAATGGTATGCATCATAAAATAAAACTAGTTGTTACTTACCTAGCCCCAAAATAAGAGCTTCCACAAGTTTTATAAGAACAAAACTAAATATTTCCTATGATAAAAACTTCAAAACCTTGCCAAATATCTAAAAAAAATCCCTAAACCTATTTATGAAACTTATGAATAAAGTGATTGAGCATAAAATAAAAAAGGTAATCTAAACAACATTAAAGTATTATGGAAAAGTTTGACTCATCATTTTTTTAATTTATGATTTATTTATCACAAATTAGATGTCCCTTGATAGTTTGGAATATTTTAGTGATAGTCTAACTGAAAATTCATAAGAAACTCATTGAAAATCATACCTAGAAAGAGTGTGTTCAAAGTGAAAGAGTAAGAAGTACCAAAGGTCATCAAGTGATGCAAGAGCATCATCCATCAGGGTGTATATGGTGTGTTTTTGGTAATAAATATACCATCATGTATTTAATTTTTTTAAATACCTATACACCTTACCTTTCATGTTTCAAAATTTTTCCTTCTTTTTTAGGTCTCTAGAACTACTAAAATATTAATTGATAGTTTTTTTTTACAAGAACAATAGGGTTTTTATGATAAATAGTCCTACAACTCCTATTACTCACTCCTCATACCTATAAATGAATAATAAAATTCTCCAATAGTTTATCTACATCATCTTCTATCTCTCTAAATTTGAGAGCATTTTATTACATAAATCATAATATACAAGGCTTTTAAAATGGTCTAAGGTTTCATGGTAGCCTACAGGCTGAGAGCACCTAAACAGGTCTTATTTGAATTTAGAAACATTTTAAACCCTCATTATTTTACATAATGTCTATAATAGCCCATTACAATTTTTTCCTTTTATACTTTTTTAAGGTCTTCAATGTCTCCCTCTAAATGAATTTGATGCATTTCTCGCAGTTCCAAGTTTAGCAAGCTTACAATGCTCAATTTTGGTTAACATCCTCCTCCAACTTTGGTTACGTGTTTTAGTATAAACATGAGGGATAGAGATGATTCGTCAAATCCTACACCTGTAAGGATGAGTCCTCTAAGAAATCCTAGGAGTATTTTATCTAACTCAAGATAAGAAAGATACAATAATGAGATTTCTCTCACATCCAAATCTACATAACAACACAAGTAGTAGTTTGCTCTCTCATCATTGTTCTCAGGTGAAATGACTACAAAAACATGCCATACTTTTAAATTCAAATAACACATAATAAAAAATAAATATATCACCAATATCTAATTAAGGTTGTATATTTAATTAAAGAATAAATTGTACCTAGTTGCACAAGATCTGAAATGTGGTCAAAGTCAACTAATGATGCCATTTCATGATCTATCAATTATTGGAGTGAATGGATACTCTATACAGGTGATATGGGTCTATAATACCATTCTTCAACCCATTATTTGACTCACATCCATTCTAATTAAATTCCACACGTGAAGAATAAAAACATGCCATATCCCTAGTATAAATAGTCCATGAACTTGAATTTGAGCTTTGAATGAAGTAGAAAACACTCAATTTAGGTATTGTACTATAATATTCATACATTATCTTGTTTTTATCCTCTATTAACCAAAATAATCTTCACACATGAGAATTTTTATTTGATCTATGGCAAATATTTTCATTACACCAAGTCATAATACTTAAAATATCGATCAAATTAGCACCATCCTTGTGCTTTGCCTACTTTATTTTAAGGTGTATTTTTACACATGCACCTACACCATAATTTTCCTATTTTCCATGCTCATCCTTAAATAATATCCAAAATATATAACTCCATTCTTGTTATGCATTCTACTTAATTAGTAAAACATTCAAGAATTCTTAATCTGCCCTGCATAATTATATGACCATATGTAGTGTGTATCAAACATGATTTCTCTTGCATTCATATTTATATAAAATATCTCAAAACAACCTTGTACAAACTCTATAAAATGCAATTTTTCATCACTCATATAAAAGGGGTAAATCCTTTTATTGTCAGTTGTGTTATCAGAGGCATGTTTGAATGTAATATGAATAAAAATCCTAACTTGATATGAATTATAATATTGGGATTGAACCTCATTCTGTGGTTGTAGTGTGTAGTTTTTAGTAAAGTCCATAACTAAAATTATGGTTCCAAATGGGAAGTTTTCCTTGCATACCTTGAATTTATTATCTAACCATTTTGATTTGTTTGTGTCTTGCATATTGGTAGATAATATTCTTCTTGAATTCAAACATGAAATAAGATGCAGAACTTTGGTCATAAAAAATTCACATTTTGATGACTATTTTCCATCTTTCATCACATACTTTATAGATTTTTAGTTCTTATAATCAACTAGTTTTAGATTAAGGTAAAAGCAGGTTTTGAAGGGACCCTGAAACCCTTTAACAGAAACAAAAAAGATAAAGCATTAACAATCACTAGGACAAGCAGTCCTGAAACCTACTGAAGAGTAGCATCAAAATCAGATTTTACAAGGACAGCATCAATATCCAATTTATGAGTGTTATTCTACCCCCTGATATTCCAAGTAATAATCTTTGTATTTATTTTCAAGGGGTAAAATCCAGAATAGTTGCCTGCCCACCATCAGCAATATTCTAGATACTTTCTAACTCTCTGGTTTTCTTAGTGGATCTTCTTCCAGGTTTGTCTAGGGAACCAACATCTGGTTTCACCTTATAATGTTGTTCAATTCTTTTTCCAAATTTATTCAGAGTAGAAGTAAGAGGTTTTGCCTTAGTTTGTTGATCTATTTTGCTACTTCTTGTTTCTACTCCCTTAGTATTAATCTTTTTTTTACCCTTTTTCTTTGGTTTAGTTTATGCTTTGAGTTTTCTCCATTATCTTTCACAACTTCTAGGGAAGGAGGCTCATCCATAGGAACGTCATTATTAGCCTGAGATAACACTTGGATCTCCCTGGACTGAGAAAAAAGAAGATCTTCCTCCTCTAATTTATTTCCAGCTTCATCCAAGAATTTGCCTTCCTCTAGCACAATTTTGTCATCTACATCTCTCCATCGATCTTTTATCCTTTGATAGAAAATGATTTGTTTTGATATATCTATCAGATCATCTATTCTTTGTTCAGATATTATGGTATCTGATTGTAAACCATATCCTTCTTTCTCAGAGTTTACTTTCTCAAAAGAAAGTTCTTTATCTTCTTCAACATCTGGAGCATTAGAATCTTCAAAAGAAGGCTCTTTATCCACCTCAACATGTATAGCTTTAGAATCTTCATTATTCTTCTATTATTGGCAGTGATCTTCTTTGGGTTTCCATACTTTCTTTTATTGGACCTTGGTTTTTTTCCCATCCAAAACACTACTAGGATGGATTTTTCTTTTGAAGGGACAATTTTTAACCAGATGCCCCTATTTATTACAAGCATAGCATGATTTGGGCAAATCTTCAAAAAAAAAATCTTGAGTTTTTTTACCAAGCTTGGATATTATGTCCACCTTTTCTGGGAGATGATTTAGATCTGCCACTTTAACATAAAGTTTGGCACTTTGAAGTTTGGTTCTAGAAGCCATTTCATTATCCAATGCCACAAGTTCACCAAAAGAACTGGCAATACCTTTAAAAATGTCCTCGTGCCAAAATTCTAAAGGGAGACCAGGAAGTCTAGCCCAAATGGGAGTAGTTAAGAAAAAAGAATCTGAGAGATCCATTTTAGGCTCCCATTTTTTAATAGTGAGAGAGCATTTACCAAAAGACCATAGTCCTCCACAAAGAAACATATTCATGTCTTCCTTACAGTTAAAGATAAACAAGAAGAAACCATTCAACATTGGTGCAATATCTATCTCTCCTCGAATAACCCATTTCCTTATAATCAACTAGTTACTTTCCAAATTCATGTGAAATTTATTCATGTATATAACCCATCAAATTTGAAAACCCATCATAACTATTACATATTCCATCTAAACATTATTTGGAAAACAAATTATCCTTCAAGTCCTTGACAAAAAAGACTTTGGATTAATTTTATGGATGTCTTAGGTGGGGAAGACACCATACATTCTTTCAAAATCTAATCAATATGTAAAATGAAATGTTTATGGAAAAAAACATAAAAATGCATAGCAAATTCAACATGTACACTACAACATGTGATATGTGCTTGGTTTATTTTAACATAGAAAGGATTGCACATCTTAAATGACCTTTGGCTAATTATCAATTGGCCATTAAATTTTTTAATAAACTTTTTATAAAATTATGTTTGGTCATGTCTAAGAAATGTTTTATATGTAGCTCATAGTTTTTTGTGCCTTTTCTTATTTTAACAACATATTTTACATTATATGAGACCCTTGTGTTGTCATGACAAAAAAAATCAATCATATGTCTTGTTACTTTAACTAATACATTATCTTTTCATGGGAGTCTACCACTAAATGCCCAAAAATCTGTGAGTGAAGGGTCATCAAGCCTTGTTCTTCTTTTTTTCACATTTGTTAGATTTTTTCTATTTAATTTCAAGGATTTACTTATTTCACTAAAAAATTGAACTTTAGATGTTGACTTACTCACTATAGATTCAATTATTACTGATCTTTCCACATTACTATCTTTTTTTTACTTTATTGCCTATTCCCTTAAATGCATTAACTAGATTTTTTATTATTATACTATTTCTTCCCTCCATGTTGAATGTTTTTAACCCCAAATTATGCATCAAAAGGTATATTTTTTGCATTTTTATTAATTAAACAAATAGTTTACATCATTTTGTATGAATTTTATTCTCAAATTCATAATCCCATACACATTGAGCATGACGTTGAACTGGTCTTTTTGATATTTTAGATTCCATATGTTCTATTATTTTCTCATCTATTTCAACCAAATACCTTGGTGTTCATCTTATTATCCTTGGAGGTGTTGGTGTAGGAGATATATTTTGTATTGAATTAGGTGGTGTTACCACTTCAACCATAGTAGGGATAGTAGAGGTTTTACTATCTACATTAGACCCTATAGGCAAATTGAATTCCTCTTCATTAGGAGACATATGATTTGGGGTCATTACTTAATGTTGATTATCATCATAATCAAAAAATTCATTATGAATTTATTTTTCATTATATTGTGTTTTTCCATATATTTCATCACTCATTACAAATTAATTACATACATGCTTTAAATTTTTAATTTCATCATGCAACAAAGATTGATTGAGTTCTCTTATCTCATTTAAAGACATATCTAAACTAAATTATATAGAATTAGGCATGTTATTTTCATTTCAAATATTACCTAGTGTGGAGGAAGTACCTTCACCTTTCCTAAAAGCCCTTATGGATTCTCTCCTATATAGTTGTCTTTTTTTTTCTCTCCTCTTCAATATCCCCATTTGTTAGCTCTTTAATTGATCTTTTGTGATGACTTCCTAAACCCATTATTTATATTTACCAAAGTAATAAAATTTTAGTTTTAAATTTTAAGAATTTTTAGTGATTAAAACAAAGTAAATGGAGAATTTACCAAATTCACATAATTAGAGCAAAAAAAACTAGTTTATAATTTTTAAAGAATAAAACAAATGAGCAAATTTCATGGGAAAGCCAAGAGAAATTCATGAATCAAAAATGGAATGCATGATTTTGAAAGCATGCGGACCCTTTATGATCCACACAAAAATGGTTAGAAATAATAAATGTGAAAAAATTTGGTTTACATAGAGCATAATTGCTTTGGAAAGGGTATATGCCCTTTTCAAGTTTAAATTTTTTTTAGCCGCTTTCCCTCCAAAATTGCCTCAATTTTAGGCCTAGGTCCTGAACCTAGTACAAACTCTATCATGAAAAAACCAAGGATATTTCTAATAAATTTAGGTTTTTTTTGTCTTTGTCGACACATTTGATCATGTAGCTTTTATAAAAAAAAATTAGAAATTATATGGGTTTGTTGAGGGGAAAGTGTATTTTTAGAATATATAATTTTTTTTAATGTTAGAATATTATTTATAATTATTAATTAATCTCTAAATAACATATCTCATTATGTACTATATACATATCATCACAAATTCCCTTATAAATTTTTTAATATTAATCAAATGTTTATAAAACTAAAATCTCAACAATTTACACATTGTAAACTATGCTTTAAAAAAATTGATTTTCATGAATTTAAGGTCAAAAATTTGTGATCGTACACTTAAAATTTCAATTTTATAGTTGTCTTAACTTGTAAAAATATTTAAAAATAATATATATAATAAAAAAATATTCTCAACAATCTTTGACATTTCACCTATCCATATATGAAGTTCCTTATAAAAATTCATTCATTTACTCAAAAAAAGTGTGTTCACACACATGCAATCTCCTTATATTTTCAAAAAAATTACCAACCTATTATCATAAATACATATATTTAACACATTTTTTTTCATTTAGGTATTGTAAAAAAATTATATATTTACAAACTACATTCAAAATGCCAAAATTCATGTTCTTATGCCATTTTCAAATTCCTTTTTGAAGTATCTCTAACTTTATCTCCAAGTTCAAATATTTTTTATTTTAAGGGAAAAAGAATCACTTTATACCCCCCTTTTTTCCACTATTATCCTCCATCTATACCCATCCCATGGTGGATCCACTCTTAAAGGTTCCTCATTTGTCTTTTAGAAACTCTAACCATTATAACCCTTGTTCCATGTATGTTATGGTTGCTAAGTGTAGGTAGGTGCATGTTCCTACATATGTGGCCTCTTGTCATCTTAATTTCCCTTTTTTCTACCCTATATATATATATATATATATATATTCAATCATGATAAGTAAATTTAAATGTTTAATGTTTTTTGTTAATAAGGTGAATTAGTGGGGTTTGAGCTCATTTGAAGCCCCCTCTGGGTAATGAGTGAGCTTCGTTCACTTTGTGCTCCTATTAAAACTAGATTATACATTTGTTTATCTTGAAAACCTCCTAATATTAATATAATATTCCTCTTTCCATGTAGGTTTTCTCCACATTAACCTAAAGTGTTAAGGGATAAATGAGGAAAACTATTCCACCCATATCTACATTCATTCCTATGATGAATGAATTGTCTAGGAAATTCTCACCCTAGAGATAATTCACATAATATATGAGGTAAAAAATGTTTATCATACTAAGATAAAATTCCTCCCATTAGTTGAAGGTCATGAAACTCTTTAAATTTTCATAGAGAAATCACCATGTCAAGTAACAAGCTCATATACCCTCCAAAAAGTACTTCTAAGAGATAGTCTCAATGTCTAGGTGGTGCTTTCTTTCCACATATCTCCACCAAGTTTTTGTTGATTCTTTTAGTAGGTGATTATTTCATGAATACTTAAGATTTATCAATTACAGTCACAAACAAAAACACCTAAAAAAATCACTAACCCTTATATAACATCAAATCCATATGTTGACCCTAAAAAGTAGGAAAATGTAATCTCATAAACTTTTTATTGAAATATATTATTTACAATCTATGGGTTCAAACAAACTTAGGTTATCCCAACCTCTCATGTCCTTGTGAACCCCCATGTTTTTACTACATTCTATTAATTGTTGGTCCCACCACTACCTCATGGATGTCTCATAGGCGTCTTGTAAGGATGAGAATACCCTTAGGCCTTATGTGACTATTATGGAACAACAAATCTCATAATCTTAGGCTTATGAGGTAAACACTTCTAAACTACCCCAATAATTTGTTTCCATGCAAGTATGATTTACATTCCCATCATTACAAGTATCTTTTGTCTCTTTGCCTATTGATCATCCTCATTTGCTTTCTTATCTACAGTCCTACCTAGTATAGTTAAATGTTATTCTTAGGATAAAATTGAGTAAATTCATGCTCCATCATGAATGTGTGTTTTTCTTGGTTTAAGGTGTCATCCTGTATGTGAAACAATGGAGGTATTATATTCAATCATAAAGGAAAATCTTAAAATAAAATTCCCAAAAGCTCTTAGTTTTGAATTTTTTATCTAATGCCAAGTTAAATTCCCATAAATGTGACATAAAAATAATGGAAAATTGGGTATTTTTTAAATTCACATAAGTAATTTTCAATGTCATGTTTTGAATGACACTACCACAACTATAGGAGGTGGACCATCCTTCACCATATAACTAGGTATGAAAATACAACTTAAATGGTCTCAATGGCCAAAAAGGATAATAACTTGTAAACTCAATAGGTTTATTAGTCAATAGTACCCAACATGCCAAATTAAACAGTGGCATATGGATTTCAATCCTGTCATAGAAACCTTCAATAAGATCCCTGTCTGGGTTCAGCTCCCTAATTTACCAATGCATCTATGGCATGAATCGGTGTTTAAAACCATCAAAAATGCTATAGGGGAGTTTTTATTTGAGGATGATGAAACTAAGAGGTTTTATCGCTCGACTTGTGCTCGCCTTATGGTTGAGGTGGATGTTTCTAAGGGCCTTCCCGAGGTGATTTGTCTGGACTCCCCCAGGGGTTCTTGGACACAAATGTTAGATTTTGAAGGTATACCTTTTCGATGCAAAAAGTGTCACCTGACAGGGCATGTTGCAGCCTGGTGTACTACAGGGAAATCCAAATCTAGAAGATCACCTTCTTGGTGGTCTGAAGCTAATCATGATCATTATTTTGCTAAACAACTCGAGGAAGTTTCGACTGATTCAGAGAATGAGAATGAAAAGAGTATCCATTCTGAATCGATGGATTAGGAGACTCCACTGGAGATAGATCCTGTTGAAGGTTCGGTGGAAATTGGATTTTGTGATCTCTCTGAACCGATTACTGAGGAGGTGGTGGTTCCTCCACCTATTTTGAAGGATTCTCTTAGGAGCCAGATGTTGGCTGGTTCTCATAAGGATTTTGTTGAGGCATCGAAGTCCCCTGGACTTCATGGATCATGGCCTTCTGAGGACTGGGTTGCTGAGGTAGATAAGGTAGAGGATGGTTGGACAGCTATTAAGAGGAAGAAGTCTAAGCCTTTGGTCCCCCCTCTAGACATGAAACTTCGGTCTTGTAAAAAAAATATTCATCATTTGTCCAGCTCTTGAAAGTTGTTTTTAGATTCCTGGTTAATCTGGTCTTGCTTATGCAGGTTCTAAGCTATTTTGTATCCTGGGTGTGCTTAAGGTTTATCTCTTTTCTGATGTAAAGGGTTTCAGGGCCCCTTCAAAACCTATTTTTACCTTAATCTAAAACTTATGAGATGATGGTCAAAATCAAAACCCTAATGGGTAAATTTTAATGATATATAACCTCAATATAAGGTGTAACTAGATAAAGGTTAAAAAAATGGTCACAACATGTTTTGCATTCCAATAAGGCATGAATAAGCTTTGGCAAGGACACTCAAGTTCTACTAATTAATATTCATTAATTATAAATGAAAGGGCATAATGGGGTCATTAAGTGTATTGAGGTTAAAATTAAAATATATTTTTTTCATTGATTTTGCACTTTAATATATAATTTAAGATAATATAATATATTTTCCAAATTAAAATAATATAATTAATGCATAAATCCAACTTATCCAACTTACTAAAAACACTTAAAATGATAATAATTAATAAATAAAATAAAATGGAATAATTGCATAATGATATTAAATCCACACACTTTAGATATATTCAATATTATTAGAATAATTAATGTAGCTTAATTATCTTATTTAAGCATGCTTAGGGAATGCACATGACTTAGTGCTTATGGGCCATTGTCCCACCTCAGTGGGAGACAATGGCCATAACCATTTGTTCTTTGTGGGGAACAACAACCAACCCACTTACCTAGTGGGAGGGACACCTAATATTTTAATCTCCACTTATATTTTCACATTACATTATCATCTCCACTTAGATGTGCTCATTATGTCATCATTCCCACTTAAGGATTCCTCCTCTCTTTCCTATATTATGATTATTCTTGTCATTCATTCTTCATGGAATGAAGGAATAAAGGAGTGAAGGCATAAAGGCATGGAGATTAATAAAGAATTTGGATTGTGTATTTTTAAGTTTTAGGTTTGAAGATCTTATGCCTACCTAGATCCATTTTTTTTTTCCAATTTGGCATCAGATTAGGATAGGTAAAAGAAACCCAAATCTATTTAGTGCATAATGGTTGCTACAGTCTCTAATCTCCATGTATCTACTAAGCCATTAGAGTTTTTTTCACTCTGCCATCTCCATCACATTACTTGTATAGCATTGAGAATCACTCTTCTTACATTGGATGAACACCTTCCAAAAAAATATCCCAATTATCATCAAAGTTCTTTTCTTTTCCTTTTTCAAAATCCATTTTTTGTAAAAAAAATACGTCCAATATCTTTCAAATTATGAGAATACTGTAAACAATCACTAAAACCATTTATGGGTTATGTGCGCATACTTTTAGCTTTCTAGAAAATTTCAAAATTTTGAATTTATTATGAATTGGAAAAGTTATCACAATTTTACAATGGTATGATTCACAAAAATACTTGAGAGATTTTTTAAAAGAGTAAAAATTGTTTTTAGGTAATTTAGAAGGGTGATATTTCTTATAAAGGAGGTGATATTATTTTGTATTAGTGGGTTGTATTTTTTTGTTAAAAAATGTTAAATTTTAAAGGGTGTATTTCCTCTTATTAGATTTTGTAAGAGGGAGTTTTTTAATTTTATGGGTGTGGGTGATTCATTTTTCTCTCCAACTTATTCCTCATTTTTTGACAATGAAGAATTAATTTTTTGATCCCCTCAACACCTCCAATTATGATACATGGAAGACCAATATGAATATACATTTATTGATACATGGATTATGGAAATTTTTTCTTGGAAACTTTCCTATTTTTATTGAGGAAGAAAACATTACTTGGATTGAGTCTCTATAGGATTAGGCTCTTTGGTTCATTCACCTCTATGTCTTAGATAACTTGAAATAATATATTGCACATGCCATGTCACCAAAGGAATATTGGGATGCTATTACAACATTATTTGGGGAGGTGAATTCACCTTCACCTATTACACTTCATTCTCCTCATATCATTTAGGTTTATCTTTTGATGATGATATAGATGATGCTTCTCCATCAGCTACTCCTAATTAGGATGTGATTCTTGATGGTAACATGGACAAGGAAATTTTTGAATATCCTACTTCTCCTCCTAATGATTTATCTTGTGGTGATGATACATTCATTTTAGACATTATGTATGCAATCATAAATGCATCATGTTTATAAATCAATCCTAACTTAGATAAGATAGATCATACTTACACTTTTGATTGGGGATACATTAGATAATTGAGAACATTACCAATATGGGGATCAACTAGATCCAATTATGGGATTTATATCATAATGAACAATACTAGGGAGGGTTCCAAATCCTCCAATCAAGCACAATCACACAATACCCCTATTTAAGTACTATGTTTTCATATTCACTAAACAAATAACAAGTAAAGTCTAATCTAATGTTCACCAAATCTTGTGGCACAATGTGGGGGTAATAAACAAAAAAATTAAACATGCACAAGATACATACTCATTTCAATTTATATATAATCCTAATGTATGAAATAAAAGTATAAATGCATATCTATCTACTCTTATAAAGGAGGAACAAAGTTAGTAATACTTACCTTTGAATATGAACCCATTGAGCCTCAATCTCTCCCTTGGCCAAGGTGCTTTGAAATAATTTATTGTGGTATGTAAGGATGACAAGGATAAATTATATCTAGGATACATGACCTATAAATTAATCCAAAAGACTTATCCACAAGACAAGATCTATATCTCTAAAGAAAGTATGAAACCCTAATTTTTTCCTCAAGTAGAATGGTGGATAAGTAGATGCATAATAGCTCTTACTTCTTCTCTTCTATAAATAATGTGAAATGATCTTGTATATATAGGTAGATTTAACCCTAATCCCTTACAAAAAATTTGGTGGATAGGGTTGACCCAATTAACCTAGTATAGTTATGGACAAAAATTCACTAGGTCATGGGCTAGGTCAACTAAGAGCTGACATAGACCCTAAATGAATTTTACCCACAAGTGTACAAGGTTGATCCAGTCAAAATAATACTATAAAAATTAAAAATGAGGTTTATGTTAGGAAAATGGGGTGGGGAGGTGAGAAATGACTGAGGAGTATAAAATAGTGAATAACAAGCTTAGGGATATGGTTTTTAAGAGACAAGTGTGTAGATAACAAATGGAAAAAGGGATAACAATCCTACGAAGCACCAATTCTCTACCTACCCCTTTCTTGGTGCACCTCTTAAGGCATGAACTTAGATATATTGAGACTTGATGGGTTCTTTCAAGATAGAGAGCATTAGTAATTGATAACAATTTGAAAATACTATATGTATACATATGCCCCACTCAAATCTCATCATGTGTCACATAAGTGCAACATGGGATGGTACTTTGGGAATAGAACATGATAATTCATAATAATGATGCTAAGTAAAGTGTATTAAGGAAAAATAAGATAAATTAAAGGATAATTTGAAAAACACATACCTTTACTTACCTTAGTGTTATAGATAAATAAGAAGATTATAAGAGAAGTGAAGGCATCCAATGTGAAGAACATTAGGTGAATCCTATAGAGATTAGTGAAAAAAGTGAAATTTTGAAATTTTAAAAATATAAGAATATATTATTGTAAAATATTCTCTATGACATCATGATTCTAGAACTATTTATGATTCAAAAAATGAGTGAGTAAAAATAAAGATATAAGAAAAACAAGGAATATGATGGTAAATATATGAAAGGTAAAGAATTGTGAAAAGTAAGTTTAAATAGGGTAAAAAGGAAGTCATTTGTTATTATTTGACTTGTTTTGAGATAAAAATAGATCTATAAATACCAAATAAAAGCCAATAGAGTGAATATAGTGAGGAGACGACAGTCAAGATGAGAAGGATGCCTAGCAGTTGTAGTGGGTGTAGCATAGGTAATAATAAATAGTTTGAAATTTTATTAAGTTTTTGAGATAGATTAAAGATAGATATATTTTGAGATATATATCTATGATCTAATATCTATTTATTTTGAATTTTTTAGATCCTATGGAGGATGAGACTAATTGAGGATCCCTATTAAGGGGAGTACTCCATGAGATCTTGGATGAGGCATTGATGCCATATAACCCTGCTATACTGGATGATCCTGTGATAGTATCTACCCTAGCTCAAGCGAGCTAGTTTAGACTAGTAAGAGAGGCTGAAAAGTGATTACAAACATAGATATGAGAGATGTCCACCAGTAGGGGTGGGAGAAGGAGAGGTACATGTATGGTAGGCCTTAGCTTAAGAGATAACTATGTATATAGTTACCATGACTCAACTGGCTCAGGTACAAGCCCAAGTGGCCAACTTACAGGGACAAGTGATAGGTTTGAGATCTTAGAAAGTCTCTTTATAGAATACTATTTAGATGGGACTATTTGAGGCATCTATGGGTAGCATGGATAGGCCATGAGATAGACATGATAAAGCCTAGCCTTAGAGCTAGAATGATGTATTTTTTGTACTTTGTATCAAAAACACATGATATATATATATATATATATATATATATATATATATATATATATATATATATATATATATATATCATGTGTTTTTGATACAAAGTATATATATATATATATATATATATATATATATATATATATATATATATATATATATATATATATATATATATATACATGTGATAGAAAGAAATAAATATGCCCATGTATCTTCAACCACAACCATAAATAGAAACACATAAGATCAACATCTAACTACCAAAATGAGATATATATATATATATATATATATATATATATATATATATATATATCTCATTTTGGTAGTTAGATGTTGATCTTATGTGTTTCTATTTATGGTTGTGGTTGAAGATACATGGGCATATTTATTTCTTTCTATCACATGTATTTATCTTTTGTTGTGTATTTTATAGTAAATATATGTGTTGTGGTTTTTTTTCTAGCATTATGTAGGACACATGCATTATTAAAATGAAATAGGAAAAAAGGACTTGGATAAGTATAATCAATTAAAAAACAATGTACTACACACTATTTCACATTGGGAAATGTGTAATAACAAGAAATGACTAAGTATAAGAAACCAAAGAGTGAAAAATAGGAGGGAAAAAAATTTATTTTTAGACCATGATAAAGATTGGCACTAAATTAAAATAATTAAAATCACACTAAATCACATTGGGAAGTCTAAAAATAATGTAATAAACTAGAAAGCATGTGAAAGACAAAATGGTAGAAAAAAAATAAATTAATTCAATTGATCATATGAAATCACATTGGGAAGTATAAAAGAAATACAAAATTGGTAAAATTGGTCTTAAATTAATCACATTAATTCAAGGTGGGAAGTATAAAAAATTCAAGAAATGGTTGGATTCTTACATGTAATTAGAAAATAGGAAGATAAAAGTGAAAGAGTAATGAAGTAATCATAAAACATACTAAATCAAGATGGGAATCATGTTAATGATGTGTAACTTCATGATCAATCAAATATTATCTCATATTTGACACATGTAATTTTGTTGTGACTTGGATTATTCAAAAAATTTGTGAGGAAGGCTAGGTCCTATCCATGGTCTTACACTACAACACACAAATAAAACACCAATGATGTGGAATAAATGTGAAAAACTATAAAAATGGGATTTTGGTAATGGTAATGTGAAATTTTGGTAATTTGTGAGGAAGGCCATGTCCTATCCATGATGTTACAATACAACTCACAAATGAAATCCTTAGGGGAGTGATCAATGAGAAAATTAATATTTCTTGAGAGGAAATATTAGGATTGGTATGGAGTGAAAAATTGAATGTAAAAATCATAATTTAGGCATCTTACGAGAAGACCTTAGGATACCTGAGGCATACTAAGGACATGAGAAGACACTAAGTGACTAATGACCATCAATATATAAAAGAGACCTATTTGCTATAGACATAAAGCTATGTAGGTAAATCATGACACTAAGATCATCTCATGAATGTAAATTTATACAAGAAAATAAAAATGGACTTACCTTCCGAAAACATATTCCCTATTCCTTAGTACCCCTTATAGATCCATCAATCTACTATGAAGATTGGGTACTTGCATGAGAAAGTAGTAGTACTAAGAGATTTTTTAATTCTCCTTTTCTAATCTACTTACCTACCATATTCCAATGGACCTTAGATCTATCATGAGGCCAACTATGGAGTTTGAGATTTAATTAGAATAAGGAGATGTGCTTGGAATCATGTCTTTTAGTGTGTTTTGACTTTTGAAAATTTTGAATGTTTTGGCTTTTGGATCATTGCCTTTTGTTAAATGATCTATATTTTGAATATATTTTTATGGATTTTTAAGATTACTCCTCCATACAAACTTGGAATTACCATTCATGAGAGATAGAGTGATACACATGAATGAGGTTTAGGCTTTAGCTAAAATAAGCTAAGTAACCAAAGACAAGACTGACTAGGACACTTAAACTTAACTATGAACTAGCATGTTATCTCAAATCTCAACTATGTATATGCTTAGTTTGTGAAAAATAAGAAAATGAAAGGAAGGAGATCCAAAATGGACTGGTAAAAGGAGAGTATAATGAGATGAATTATTTGAAAACTAATCACTTGGTATAGAAGGAATGACTAAAGGGAGAAATATTTTCATAACTAAATCACAATAACAATTATCTATGTTTATGGGGATAAGGTAGTAAACAATATGGAAAATATAATATGGGAGTATTTAAGAATAAAAATAAGGTAACTAAAAATAATAAATACATAAGAAAACATAAATGATAGTATAATAAAATATAAAGTACAAAATCAAAGTCATCATGAAAGATAAATAATAATTTGACATAATGTCTAATGATATGACAAATAGATAAAGATAAGGTTGGAGCACATGTCCAATCCAAAAAATAATGTAAGAACACCATGCATGTGTTCATAACTACTAATATATTTATCTAGACACATTATCTAGAACATTTATTAAATCTCTATGTAGTTGAATGTGCATTGTAGATAATGTCTCATCTATCTTCAGTGAAAACTGGGAAAATAATTCATGTCTAATATCCTTAATATAAAAGGTATGAATGTTTTATGGATCATGTTGAAGATGGTTATTATACAAGGGATGCTCAAGAGAATGCAAAGGAATGGACTCTATAGGCAATGAAGAGGTCACCACTGGGGAAGGAGCCACAGGTGAGGGACTCACGAGTGGAGAAGGATCCATAGGTGAGGGAAGGTCCATGAGTGAGGGATTCATAGGAAGATACACTAAAATAATGAATCAAAAAAGAACTATAATGGATAATCTTAGCATCATGGGCTTGAACAAGACCTCCTAAGAATGGATTGTCTAAGGTATAACCATCATCATAATTAGGTGTATGAAGATCAATGATGCAAGTAGGGATTACATTATCATCCAATGAGGTCTGATGAATGGAATTCTAAGTCTTAGTTAAAACAATGGGGATGTAATCACAAGGTGTCTGATGAGAATGAGGTTGTAAAGAATCAGGAAGCTAAGAGATGAGATGAGGTGAGAGATTGTAAGTTTTAATCTTGAAATTGATCTCATCTAGTTCATCATCATCATAATCTAAGAGGTTAGGGGAATATTCTTAATGATTTTGGGATGACTATTGTAACCTTGAGTGGAATTGAAGGGAAATTTAAATCCTTGACACTCATGAAATAAAATTCTTGGCAAGGGTTCAAGGGTAGGAATATTGAATACACCCTAGTCTTGGAATTGTTTGAAATTCCAAGGGTTAGTGTCACCCTGAATACTATAGATGGCTCCATTATGAGGGTATGTAACACACTGACAGGTGAAAGAAGAAACTAATCGCATATGATGAGTTCATGGCCTATCAATCAAGATGTTATAAAGTAGAGGAAATATAAAAATAATCACCTTCATATGAACAATGATAGGTGAGATGGTAATGGGGAGCCACACACAACCTATAGGAGGAATTTTCCTTCAATCATAACCTTGACATGTGCTAAATGTGGACTTAAGATTTCATTTAAAATATCTAAGGGTTTTGATAAAATTGAGAGAGACAACACACATTCTAGAACCCTCATCAATCAAATCATGCTTGACTTGGATATCACCAATTTGGCCACTGATGAATAGAGGAGTATCATCTGCATGAAGAAAAATCACATCAGTAATCATGGAAGTGATGGGAAATTTGAGGGAAAGAGAAGTTTCCATTATTTCATCAACATGTATGGACATCTCTTCACACTATTTCAATATGTTATCTTCATATTCAAATAAGGTTACTTCGCATCCTATTAGGGGAGGACAAGGGATATTCATTTCAAACAAAAGCTACATAAGACAATTTTTATGAAATGGAGAGGTCCTCATAAGCTCAATAAATGGGATTTAGGATGGGATATTAGTGAATTTTGTGATAGGATCTCAATCATCATAACCCATAATAAGATTGTTGGAAAGAGGTTCATAGTGTTGAAGGATGTCCTCAAAAAGAGGATCCAAAGTACATTAGAATTTATGTTGATAAGAGGTAGAAGGTTTAGTGAGAGGACAAGTTTGTATATTATGTTGAGAAGATGAAGCAGTTGATGCAGGTGGGTTTTGAGAAGTGTTAGAAGTGTTAATAGAAGCTTGAGTATCATTAGTGTTAAGTAAAGAAGATGGAGGGATGGTATAAATAGTATTAGAAGTGTTATCTAATGAAGGATTTATAATTAGTTTATCAGAAGTTATAAGGTCATCTTTCCCCAACTCATTTAAGAGAGTTAGATAAGAACCTTGGATAACACAAAATATGCAAGATAGTAGAGGTGTGTAGATGGGTTGAGGATCAATGAAAGCAACCACCCTTTGCATATCAGTCATATTAACCACATATTCTTTAGGATTTTGGTCAATAAGACTATCAACATTATTGGTATAAGGGGTAGGTTTGTCTCAATTACCTTGGTGATTTGGAAGAGGATATTTATAGATGGCCAAATGAGTATTAGCTTGATTTAAATCTTGAGATTTAGTATTTTTTTCATGATATTTGAAAGCAATGTCATAGGTTTTTTTGCATTTATGAATGATAGAATCATGGTTGAAATTGGGACCAAGAAGAAAATACATAGACAAATTATGAAGTTGCCTACAAGTCTCATGCCCCAACTAGCATAAAACCAAAAAGATTTATTACGATCATACCAAGATTTTATAGGATGAGTGGGATAAATTTATTATGGTATATGTTTTAGTAATTATGTTAAGGATAAAGGTTTGTGAACATTGATGTTAGTAGGTGTAGATAAATGAGGATTAGTAAATTATCTAGAAGGGGGAGTTGATTCCAAATATTGGTTAAGAAAAATAGCTTGAATAGTGTGAATGGTGTCATAAGAGTCTATGACACCATCATTGGTATTATGATGATTCTTATTCTAAAGTAATATATGATTACCTATAGAAGGTTGGGATGGCCTGGATTGATGAATAATGAAATCTTGATGTTTATCTTGGCTAATATCCTCCTCTAAGGTACGTGGAGAGAGAGAGTCCAAACTTCATATTGAAACTTGGGTAAAAGAGCACTCATAAAGAGATGAAAAAGGTTATCATTGGCCATGTCATGTTCAAATTTGTTGGACAATGTCTTCCATCATTTAACAAAAGCTTGGGTAGTTTTAGTTTTACGTTGCTTACAATTTATAAAATGGGCCAAGGTATTCTCAAGAAGATCACTAGTTTGGAACTCTTAAACTAGAGAATTTACTAAATCTTCCAAACTAGTAATAGAATGAGATTTAAGTTGGTTGTACCAATCTAAAGGATCAGCCATGATAGTTTTGGCTAATATCTTAGTAGTGGAAAAGGTATTTAATTTGACCCAATTTTTATATAGATTTCCAAATGTTTTTAGATGAAAAGTAGGATCAATTGACCTAATGTAAGAAATGATAGGGGTGAT
Organism: Torreya grandis; assembly: GCA_037957365.1. Lineage (NCBI taxonomy): Eukaryota > Viridiplantae > Streptophyta > Pinopsida > Cupressales > Taxaceae > Torreya > Torreya grandis. The sequence continues at coordinate 1,719,556 of JARHVA010003613.1, read as the reverse complement.
ACCTCCTATATCAATATTAGTAATTTGAGATGTAATAGGTTTATTTTAAGATGCTTGATTATCTTGTTGACAAGAGGAGGTTGATGGATAAGATACCATGTGAATATCAAAGAGGAGGTGTGGGAACATTTTGATTATGTGTGACCCATAGAATCTTTTGAATGTGGGTTTGAAGATGGATAAGGTGGTTTTACATTTTCATCATTTGATTTACATTATTATCTTGAAAAGCATTCATTTGATTAAGATTTTTTAAGAAGATTTGATGGGTTTTATTAGTATTTTTTAAATTATTTGAAGCATTTGAATTAGAAGTAGTGTCTTGGGTACCACTATGGGTTTCAGTAGGAGCTTGAAAAGAGTTGTTACAATGTGAGGTACTAGTGGCAAAATTTTCTTATGTGGAAAAAGATGGAATAGTAAAGGGATGAGAAGAAGAAGCACTAGAAGCATGATTACCTTGGGTAGAAAATGATGCACTAGTGGAAGAATTAAGGAGAGTGGGTCTTGGAATAGGCCCACTAGATTTAGAACCTTCCATGTTAGTACAAGTATTAGGCATGGAGGTAGAGGAATTCAAATAAGAAGAAGTCATGGTATGAGAAGGGTTTAAAATATAGGGAAGAGGATGAGAATAAAATAAGATGGTATCCCCAAATCTATATGAGAATGTAGGAGAAGGTGAATGAGGCTCTTCAGTTTGGCCACTAATCATGATATGATAAATGGTAGAAGGATCCTTTCCTCGATGTTGAGTAAATTTATAGATAAAAAAGAGAATTTTAGGGGTATACTCTAATTTAGGTTGATCTTCAAGTGAAATGATAGGATTAATAAGTGAAGAGGATGAATAAGGGTCCCATAGTTCATTATGCAAGTGGTTATGTGAACATTTCTCTCATCCATGAGAGGATCCATAATATACTTATGGGAGACCCTATGAGGGTTAGTAAGACTCATCATATATGTTGAATTTAACTTAGTGTTGTCTTCAAATAGGAATTTAATGATGAGGGAAAAATACCAGATAAGGCAAAAAGTGATGTTAAAACAAGGAAATAGGAAGGGATAGATAAGAGTACAGAGTTGACTGGGTCAACCTAGTATTGAAAACAAGGTCTAAAAGTTGAGAAAATAGGGATATAATTTTGATAAGGTTAACCTAGTACTATAACCTAGGTAGAGAAGGATATAGAGTCAATAGGGTCAACCTAGTACTATATCCTAAGGGGTAGAAAATAATATTGTGTCAATAGGGTTGACTTAGTATTATAGGTAGGGGAAATAGATAGTTTTTAAGAGAATATGTCGAATAGGATGACTATGTACTAGAATAGGAAAAAAAATTCTAGTAGTTTTGAAAGCAAGAAATTAAAATAAACATAATTAATTGGGTTAATGAGGATGATCTAGTTGAGTCACACATCATAAAACCTTGCATAAACACTAGCCAATGCAAGTTTTTACAATAAAACATATAATTGAGCAAGGAGCAAATAGTCAACTTGGAAATTAAATGCTAACTAAGTGGTCATCCTAAATGTTATTAGATTATTAGAGTATGATTTTAAGTGTGATAGGAATTTGGATGTAATTAAGGAACTAAAAAGCAATTTATGGATGGTTTCAAGATGTTTTAGTCTAAAAGGGATCTATGTTGGCAATTGTATTGGCTTGGTATAGGGGCCTACTCCCTTACTTCACACATTGCAATGATAAGGGTGTTAGGTTCTTTTCCAATATATACCTTTAACCATGTGTTTATATTTAGCCAAAAAACCAAGTTAGCTTCCCCCTTGGTGATGAAATCCAAGTATGTAGGCCTTGGATAAATAATTATTTAAATTCATTATAGGATTATGTGATTTGGTAGTATGTGAAAAAAGAGAAAAATAGTGCAACTAAATGGTATATTGAAAAACCATCTAATTAGACTATGCGATATATTCTAGGCATGCAAGCAATTGAAAGTGAAAGTGTGAAGTAATTACTAGCATATAAGTGTTAATCCAAACTTTGAAACATAGTATAGTTTCACTTTAAATGATAGTGTATTAGAGATCATAATATAGAGTTGACAATTTCATTACTATAATACTAATGCAAAGGTCTGTTAAGAACTATGTCAATGGTATCGACCTAGTCTTTCATATAGAAGATAGAATATATATCTAGGTCGATAGGATAGGCTGTTGTATAAGGAAATTTTTAACGATTGCAAACTATGAAAAATAGAATTATAATTAATAATAGAATTGATAGGAAAAGAGAGAAATGAACCTTGGTTGGTTTAAATATGTAGAGGAATGTGAGATTGATATTGAAGTGCCCTGAGTTTTTCTTGCAAATTCTACAAACTACGTCAACTAGGTTGACCTAATTCTATAATTCCTTATTTTCTAAAGCCTGCGAAGAATACTATATTAGTAGTGCCAACCTAGTATGTTTTCTATAAGTCTAGAAGTGTACTATGTTGATTGGGTCAACTTAGTAGCCTATCTAGAAGTGAAAACCTATACTATGATGACTTATTGGACCTAGTAGCCTATATCTAATGACTCCCTACACAAATAGAACATAATTATTTTTATGTGATTATGTGTTAAAACTTCACAAAGAAGTTAGAAACTATACCATCTCTATCAACCTATTATAATAAATATAGAAAATAATAAATAAAATAATAAAATAATAAAAAACATGAAACAAAACTTACAACGGTCAGATTCACATCGAGTTCACCAGAATGTATGTGATCAAAAATGCATCATGTCTATAAATCAATCCTAACTCAGAGAAGTTATATCATACTTACACTTCCAACTGGGGATACATTAGATAATTGGGAACATGACCAATATGGGGATCCATTAGACCTAATTATGAGATATCTTATCACAATAAAAAATACTAGAGAGGGTTCTAAATCTTCCATTTGAGCACAATAATGCAATAACCTTAATTAAGTCCTATGTTTTCATATTCACTAAACTAATAACAAGTAAAGTAAAGTCTAATCTAGTTCTCACCAAAGCTTGTGGCACAAAGTGGGGTTAATAAATAATAAAATTAAACATTCACAAGAGACATATACTCACATTAATGTATATGGAATCTTAATTCATGTAGTATAAGTACAAATGCATATCTATCTACTTTTACAAAGGAGGAATAAAGTTAGGAATACTTACCTTTGAAGATGAACCCACTAAGTCTCAATCTCTCCCTTGGCCAAGGTAATTCACAAGAGTTTTTTGTGGTATATAAGGATGAAAAGGATAAATCATATCTAGGATACACAACCTATCAATGCATCTAAAATAATTCTCCACAAGACAAGATCTATATCTCCAAATAAAGAATGAAACCCAAAGCTTACTCTTCAAGTAGAATGATGGATAAATAGATGCACAATAACTCTTACTTATTATTCTCTTATCTAAATAATGGAAAAATTATCTTGTATATATAGGTGGATTTAAATATAATCCCTTCCAAAAAATTTGATGAATAAGGTCAACCCAGTCGACCTAGTACAATTATGGACAAAAACTCACTATGTCATGGGCTAGGTCAGCCAAGAGCCAATATAGACCTTAAATAAATTTTAACCACAAGTGTACAAGGTTAAACTAATAGACCTATTACTATAAATATTTGAAAGGGGGTTTATGTTAGGAAAAGAGGGAGAAAATGTGGGAAATTATTGAGAAGTGTACAATAGAGAAGAACAAGCTTAGGGATATCATTTTCAAGAGATCAGTGTGTAGATAACAAGTGGAAAAAGGGACAACAATCCTATGAAGCACCAATGGTATGCCCACCCTTTTATTGGTGCACCCCTTAAGTTGTGCACTCAGATATATTGAGACTTGATGGGTTCCTACAAGATAGAGAGCATCAGTAATTAATAAAAGTATGAAAATATATGTGTATACACATTACTCTTCTTTTTATTGAGCCACCTATTTGGGATGATTTGTTTCCATATCTGAGATGTATTTTTAAAGACTTTACTTATTTTTTAGTACAATAATTCACCCTTATATTTATAGATCCATCATGCATGCATACTTAGAAGGATTCATTTATTTTCATTGATGAGAGTGCCACTATTGGGTTATTTGTAACTTTTATTTTTTTTATAGATCATTGATGATCCACCTCTACTTGTGGATCTTTATTCTTCAATTATGAGGGTTGTTTATCCATACCCTTCAATTCATATGGGCATTATTTTAGTGAATGATCCATATCCTTCCTCTAATATGTCTAGTTCTATGGTAATACAATCATTCTTGTGCATAATATTGCCAAACCTATGCCACATTTTTGTTTTGGACTAGTTTGAAAGATATTTATATTGTTACCTTTGTCTTCCTTTATTGAGTGGGTAATTTTTTAATAAATTTCCTCTATCCTTCCTCTTTCAAAGGACAAGAACATTATTTAATGCAAATGGACCTTTTCAGTCTTCAAGTAGAGTTTCACATCATTGACACTCTTTAGGGCTCATCTTCTGAGGGGATTTATATCCCTCTATTATTTGTATCTCTCATGGATATGCTTGATGTAAGGTAATTTGTACTTGGGGGGATTCCATATGAATTCCTTTATTCATTTTTTTTACATGGGTACCTTAGCAAGACTAGTAGCTAGGACCCATTTATATTTATTTTCACTCCCTAATCATGGCTTATGGTATGGTTTTATAATAATTAATGTATCTTAATTATCTTAGTTAATCTTTCTTAGGGTGTGCACATGACTTAGTGTTCATGTGCCATTGTCCCACCTCAATGGGAGACAATGGTCACAACCATTTGTTCTTAGTTAGGGACAATGGCCAACCCATGTACCTAGTGGGAGGGCCACCTAATATTTTAATCCCCACTTAGACATGCACATTATGCTATCATCTCCATGTAGGTGTGGTCATTATGTTATCATTCCCACATAGGGATGACTCCTCCCTTTCCTATATTATGAGAATTTTTGTAATGCATTCTTCATGAAATTAAGGCATAAAATATTAAAGGAATATATGTGTGAAGATTAATAAAGCATTTGGCTTGTGTATTTTTAAATTTCATGTTAGAATAGATTATGCCTACCTAGATCCATTATTAGGTTCCAATTTGGTATTAGAGCAGGATAGGTAGAAGAAACCTAGATTTATTAAGTGAATGATGGTCACTGTAGTCTCCACTCTCCATGTATCTACTAAGCCATTGGATATTTTTTCTTACTCTTCCATATCCATAACATTTCTTGTGTAGCATTGAGAATCACTCTCCTTGCATTGGATGAAAACCCTCCAAGGGAAATCTCCTAGTTGTCATCAGGGTTTTTTTTTCTTTTCCTTTTTTCAAATTTATTTTCTATAAAAAAAATATGTCCATTATTTTTCAAATTGTAAGAATACTATAAACAATCTCTTAAAACCATTTCTGAGTTTTATGTGCCTTGTTTTCAGCTTTCCAAAACATTTTAAATTTTTGAATTTTATAATGAATTGAAAATATTATCATAGTTTTACTGATGGTGGTTCTATTCACAAAAGTTTCCTAGGATATTTTTTAAAATAATAAAGTTTTTTTTTGGTAAATTAGAAGGGTGATATTTATTATAAATGAGGTGATATTTTTTTGTATTAAGGTGGTGAATTTTTCTATCAAAAAGACATTAAATTGTAAAGTGTATTTCCTCTTTTCAAAAAATTTAAGAGGGTGTTGTTATTTTGTTGGGGGGTAATTCATTCTTCTCTACAACTTATTCCTCATTTTTTACAATGGATACCTAATTTTTTGAGACCTTCAACACCTCCAATTATGGCACATGGAATACCAAGTTGAAAATACATTTATTGATGTATGGCTTAAAGAAAGTTATTCTTACAAACTTTCTTATTTTTACTAAGGAGGAAAACATTACTTGGATTGAGTCTCTATAGGATCAAGCTCTTTGGTTCATTCACCTTTATGTCTTAGATAAATTTAAATCATACATTTCAAATACCACATCACAAAATAAATATTTAGATGATATTGTAGCATTATTTAGGGAGGTCACTTCACCTTCACCTATTCCTCTTCCTTCTCCTCCTATCATCAAGGATTTCTCTTATGATGATGACACAAATGATGCTTATCCATCAACTACTCCTAATTAGGATGTGATTCTTTATGGTGACATGGACAAGGATCTTTTTGAATTTCCTCCTCCTCATCATGAAGATTATTTTTTGATGATGATACATTCCTATCAGAAATTACTCTTCTTTTTGTTGAACCACCTTTTGGGATGAGTTTTTTTAAGACCTGAGATGTCTTTTTATAGACTCTACTTATGTTGTATTATAGGAAGTTACTCTATAAATCCATCATGCATGCATACTTAAAATTATTCCTTTATATTTATTAATGAGAGTGTCTTTACTAGGTTATTTGGCACTTTTATTATTATAGACATCATTATCGATCCACCTCTACTTGTGGATCCTTATTCTTAAGTTATGAGGGTTGTTGATCCATACCCTTCACTTCATATGGATATTATTTTAGTGAATGATCCATATCATTCCTTTTATATGTCTACTTCCATGGTAATACAATCTATTCTTGTGCATAATCTTGTCAGAACTATGCCACATTTCAATTTTGGACCAGTTTCAAAAATATTCATAGTGTTGCATTTGTCTTACTTCATGGAGTGGGAAAATTTTTAGTACATTTCCTCTATACTTACTCTTTAAAAGGAAAAAAACATTATTTTATGCAAATGGGCCTTCTTCAATCTTCAAATAAAGTGTCACATCATCGGCACTCTTCAGAGCTCATCTTCTGGGGCAACTTTATATCTATTTATTCTTTGTATCTCTTAGGGATATGCTTGGGGTGAAGGAATTTATACTTGGGGGGATTCCATATAATGTCATTTCTTCCTTTTTTTTTACATGGGTACCTTAATAGGCCTAGTATATGGGACTCATTCATATTATTTTTTCACTCCCTAATCATCACTTAAGGGATGGTGTTAGAATAATTACTATAGCTTAATTATCTTAGTTAAGATTGATTAAGGTGTGAACATGACTTAGTTCTCATGGGCCATTATCCCATATCAATGGGAGATAATGTCCATAACCCTTTTTTCTTAGTGAGGGATAATGGCCAACCCACTTACCTACTGGGAGGGTTGCCTAGTATTTTAGTCCCCACTTAGATGTGCAAATTATGTTGTCATATCCACTTAGGTGTGCTCATTATGTAATTATTCCCTCTTAGGTATGAATCCTATATTTCCTATATTATTATAATTATTGTAATGCATTATTCAAGGAATGAAGGCATAAAAGAGTGTAGGCATATATATATGAAGATTAATAAAGCATTTAGCTTGTGTATTCTAAAATTTTAGGTTTAAAGAGCTTATGCCTACCTAGATCCATTATGTTTTTCAAATTTAGTATCAGATTAGGATAAGTAGAAGAATCCCAAATCTATTGAGTACATGATGGTTGCTATAGTCTCCACTCTCCATGTATATGTTAAGCCATTAGAGTTTTTTTCATTCTACCACATCCATCACATTACTTGTATAACTTTTATAATCACTCTCTTTAAATTTGATGAACATCCTCTAAGTAAAATATCTCAATTGTCATCAAGGATTTTTTTCATTTTCCTTTTTGCAAATCTATTTTCTATAAAAAAAAAGACATCTAGTATTTTTCTTATTATGATAATACTGTAAACAATCACTTAAAACCATTTCTGGGTTTTGTGCACCTTATTTTTAGATTTCTAAAAAGAATTGAAATTTTAAATTTAATTATGAATTGAAAACATTATCATAATTTTACTAAATATGGTTCTATTCACAAAACATACTTGGGATATTTTTTAAAAGAATAAAGTTTTTTTAGGTAAATTATAAGGGTGATATTTATTATAGAGGTGATATTTTTTTATATTAATGGGCTATATATTTTTGTCAAAATAAAGGGTGTATTTCCTCTTATTGTATTTTGTAATAAGGAGTTGTTATTTTGTGGGAGGGGTTGTAATTAAATCTTCTCTCCAACTTATTCCTCATTTTAGATAATGGAGACCCAATTTTTTGAGCCCCACAACACTTCCAATTTTAACACATGGAAGACCAAGATGAAGATACATTTATTGATGAATGTCTTATGGAAAGTTGTTCTTATAAAGTTTCCTATTTTTATGGAGGAAAACATTACTTATATATATTCTCTATAGGATCAAGCTCTTTGGTTCATTCACCTCTATGTATCAAATTACTTGCAATCATATATTATGCATGCCATGTCACCAAAGCAAGATTGGGATGCTATTAAAACATTATTTGGGGAGGTAATTTCACCTTCACATATCCTTCTTCCTTCCCCTCCTATCAAAAATTATTTATATTTTGATGATGACATAGATGATTCTTTTCCATCATCTAATCCTAATCAAGATGTGATTCTTGATGGCGACACGGACAAGGAACTTTTGGCATTTTATCCTTATCTTCCTAGTGAATATTTATTTGGTGATTTTGATACATTCTTGTGGGACATGGCTCTTATTTTTTTTGAGACACCCTTTTGGGATGATTTTTTTCTAGACTTGAGATGTATTTTTATAGACTCTACTTAATTTTTAGTATAGTAAGTTACTCTTCTAATTATAGAGCCATCACGCATGCATACTTCAAATAATTCCTTTATCTTCATTGATGAAAGTGTCACTACTTTGTTATTTAGAAATTTTATTGTTGTAGAGATCATTGATGATCCACCTCTACTTGTGGATCATTATTCTTAAATTGTGAGGATTACTGAGATGTACCCTTCATTTCATATGTACATTATTTTAGTGAATGATCCATATCCTTACTCTGATAGGTCTACTTGCAAGGTAATACAATACATTATTATGCATAATCTTTCCAAACCTATGCCATATTTTAGTTTTAGACCAATTTTAGAGATATTCATATTATTTCATTTGTATTCCTTCATGGAGTGATAAAAAATTTAGTACATTTCCTTTATCCTTTATTTTTAAAAGGGAAAAAACATTATTCGATGCAAATGGACCTTCTTCAATCTTTAAGTAGAATCTCACATCATCATCACTCTTTAGGGCTCATATTCTGGGGGGGCTTTATATCCCTCTAATCTTTATATCTCTCATGGATATTCTTGGGGTGAGTAAATTTTTACTTGGGGGAATTCCATATGAAGTCATTTCTTCCTTTTTTTATACATGGGTACCTTAGTAGGCCTAGAAATTGAGATCCATTTGCATTTTGTTTTTCACTTGCTAATAATCACTTAAGGGAGGGTGTTAGAATAATTAATATAAACTAATTATCATAGTTGAGTTTGTTTAAGGTGTAAACATGACTTAGTGTTCATGGTCCATTGTCCCACCTTAGTGGAAGATAATGGCCACAGCCCTTTGTTCTTAGTGGGGGACAATGGCCAACCCACTTACTTAGTGGGAGAACCACCTAATATTTTAATCCGCATTTAGATGTGCACATTATATTATCATCTCCACTTAGGTGTGCTCATTATATCATCATTGCCACTTAGTTACGCCTCCTCTATTTAATATATTATGATTTTTATTGTAATTCATTATTAATTTAATAAATTCATAATGGAGTAAAAGCATAGAGGTGTGAAAATTAATAAAGCATTTGGCTTGTGTATTTTGCAATTTCAGGTTTGAAGAGCTTATGCCTGCCTAGATACATTATGTTGTTCCAATTAATATCATAATTTTATCTCTATTAAACTTTTAAAGGTTATATATAACCTTATTGTAATCCTAAAAAACTACTCCAATATTTTATGCATTCATTTGAGTTTCGCACATGGAGTAGATGACAAAAGAGGAGAGGGATATTCTTACCCTTGTCTCTACCCTTAACTATTCATATATAACAAGATTCTTCCTTAAGGTTTCTCAATATCTTCAAGTAATATCTCTTAAAAATAATTTGTTGAAACTTTTGTAATCTTGGATTATAACTTCTAACCATTCTCTCTCTTACTTTCTATTTTCTTGGTCCTCTCATGCACTCTCTAGTAAATAGGTTATGTATCTTGTATTATTTGGTTCAATCCAACATTCCTACTTAAAAATTATAATATATTTTTTAAGGTAGGTTGGACCAATTATTTATATATAAAATGTATTAAATTTATGTATATACATATCCAATCTCATTTCCAATTTAATCAGTTTGATTCTTTATAAATTATATCACATATGGGTTCCATTCTATGTGTTCTTATTTTTGTAATGTTTATTCATAGTTTCTAAATATCAATATTTTAATTCCTAAGGTGATTTATTTCAATATTTATATATGGTATTAGATCAAGTGATACTTTATTTCAAGTCATCATCAATCATCTTTCATAAGTTATGAAATTTTTTATTTTTAACCTTTTTTCTAGAATCCCTATTTTTAAAGAACTGTACATACATTAAAAAAAAAACTATCTAGAATTTTTTTGTATGTTTTTAGGGACATTTTAAATTCATGCAAGAAAGATATAGTCCAATATTTATATTTATCTAATTTTTTTTACCAAGTAATTGTGACCTTATATGTTTTCATTAATTTATTCTACATGCCACAAAAATTAGAATTTTACTAATTTTCTTACATTTTTTAAATGCTCACAAAAATTTATGAGTGGTTTATTCCTTTTAAAAAATTTATTCAGGTTGACCTCATTTTAAAATCATATATTCAAATTTTTTTCAAAGGTGATAATAAAATTAAGTGTATATGTCTTCATTGGAAAGCATAAGGTAAGCCTTGTTTTGAAATTTGTTTCTCAAAAACAAAGGGCGGACTATAATAAGAATTTTTCTCATGTGGCTCACATTAATAGGACCTTCATAATTATTTATCTTGTTGAATCCTTAAAAGGATATGTATATTAGATGTATGTTTAGAGTGACTTTATTTATGGAAATTTACAATAAGAGATTTACATCAAATAACCTCTATGTTTTCAAGGATAGTTGAATACAATTATTGATTATTGAATAAATAAATTCCTTTATGAGATTAATGTCAAAAAGTTTTATTTGATGAGAGAGAGATTATGATCTCTATGTTTTTCATTAGGAAAATCACATCTTGATCATTGTTATTTATGTGGATGATATGCTCTTTATATTAGATGTGTCATCTTTAATAAATAATATGAATATAAGAATTTGTGGATCCTTTAGAAAGTATGACATGGGTCTTATTAACTATTTATTTGGGATTAATATCATAAAATATTATTCAAACATTTTAATTTTCTCTCTTATCTTAAAACCTCTTCATTAGAAGACAAAGAAGCAAGATTTTGTCCCTCTCTCTATAGTTGAAGTCAAGTATTATATTATGAAATAATCCATATGTAAACTTATGTGTATTTTCACCTTTATCTCTCAAGTTTTTTTGGTAAAGATAACTCATCTATTCATATAACCAAAATTTTAACTTCCATCATGTGTCCTCACAATCACAATTGGCACATATACTCACCATTATGATTCCTAAGGACACCTTTTTCATATTTGTATATCAATTATAATTTAGTGTTATTATTCCAAGGACAAGAAATTTTAGTCTCACTAATTCAACTCTGTATTCAAGCTCAAGTATGGATATTCAAACTTTTGTAGTATTGACTTAGAACTTCTAATGATTGTTTATATTGATTATATTTCTATAATACTCTCTATCCCTATCTTGTAAATAGGTTGTGTACCTTGTATTATTTGGTTTAAACTGGATTCCTTATTTATAAATTCCAATAAATTTGTTTAAGTATGTTTGACCCCTTATTTTAAAATATATTGTATTGTGTATGTACATATACATATCTAATCTCATTTTCAATTAAATAAATTATATTCATTTTAAATTAAATAAATGTTATTAATTATAAATTATATCCCCTACAGGATTCCATATATCCCCTACAAGATTCATTACATATGTTCTCTTCCCAATGTTTATGTCTTGTCTAAAGGTTAGTTTTTTAATTCATAAGGTGACTTATATATATATTCTTACATAATGGTTATGGCTTCAAAGTCTTTAGATAAGGTTTTAAACTTAATCTCATTCTTGATAATGGGTATATTTTAAAGGTATATGCTTATTTCCAAGTTTTCTCTTCAGATCTCTTGTTATTTTTATTTTTTGTTTATCTTTATGATATAATCCATGTTTTAATGTTTTCAAGTTTACTTTTACATTTTATAACCATTAGGGATTCTAAGTTGATAAAAAAATTATTTTCAAGTATATGGAAGAGATGTAGGAGGCACAAAAAAGTAGGTGAAAATATTTCTCTACAAGATTTAGGTACATCATGGTATCCATATCAAAATAAAAATTATTTCTTTTTATTCATTTTATTACAATACATAATATATCTTTTAATGGTTAAGTATTAGAATGCCCAAGGAATTTTCTTTTGAAAGATGTATAAAATAGGTTTGGGACCAAGGTCTTTGATTTCCATCATTATATTACCATGGACACAATAATTATTGTAGCTTCATTACTATTTATTTCTACCATGTCGCCACCCTAGTAGCCCTATGGTCTTTCTCCTTCACCCACCATAAAGGCTTCCTTTATTACCATGGTTAGGTTTCACCCATCCATCCCTATCCTTTTCCCATGGAAAACACAAAGTTGGCCTACAAGGGCAACCATCATTTTTAAACTTTTTAAACCTTTTCTTCCTTGGCATATTCCTTTATACACAATGTCACTACCTTATCCCATAACCCAACATTCTTCTTGGAACTATAACCCTAACACAAGGACCCATTTTTTATATTTTTGTTCAACTCAAAAAACACTAATATTTTTTTCGATAAACTATTAAATTATAAATATTATTTTTATAATAATATAAATTATTTTTATGTGGTTTCTTTATATTTAAAATAATTCATATATATGTTTAATACATGGAAACCTATAAAACATTTTGCTTTAAAACTCTCTACAAAATGTAAACAAAAAAAATAAATATTATTTAAATTATATATATAAAAAATATACCAGTATAATTTATACATGTATTTTTTATATATACACATAATAATATATTCACAATTCTATTTATGAAGTGTTAAAAATTAAAATCAAAATAACTAATGCTTTAAGGTAATAATAGCTAGTTACAAACTATAAAATGTACATTCTCAACTCTTTCAGTGAAACTTTAATTAACTAGAATTTCAATTACTATAACACTACTAATCATGTATAACATTAACATTTAATTTTTTACATTTAATTAAAATTATATTCATTAATATTACAATCAATTTTAATGGAAAATATAACCATGTCCAAATGGTAATGAATTAATACAATTTAATCAAATAATTGTAGACACCTAATTTAGTACAAATTTATTTATTTTTTATGAGATTCATGTGTTCATATGCATATGTGTCATTTGTTCAAATTAATCTCTTATTGTCATATTTTCCCTTGTGGTGTGCCTCATACTTCCTTCCCTTACCTTATGGTATCCTTACAAATTTACTTTTAGTTCACTTTGGTTCAATTATAATACCACAGTTTGATTTGGAATTCTAAAAAACATATAGATTGACTATTATTTACTTTGGTATGACTTTAGATGATCCCAAAATGTCTAAAACATTATTTTATGGTTTCATGGTTAACTTTCTAGGATCAACCCAAAGATCATGGTTAGAGTGTCAACTGATAGTCACCCTCTAGATAATTATATAGGTGGTAAAGTTTCATTCACCTATGATTCATTCCATTCACCCATGAACTATAAACCCATTCAGGTGGTAGGTGGTCACCTAATATCTATATCTAGTTATCATTTTTGAACTTCCCTACCTCAGGGAGACCGAGGGATTATAGTGAGCACCTGATAGACCTATAGTTTTGGGTCAATCTTGGTTAGTTTCAATATCAACCTAATGATATTTAGTGGTGTATGAATCAATCCCTTGTATATTTATTACTTTTATTTATGGACCCATTTACCCAACTTCCTAATTTTTATGGGTTATACTTTATTTTTTAGCTTTTCCATTTTATTATTGTTTAGTTGTCTATTAATAAGGTATTAATTTAAATTTAGGAATTTTATATATACACAAACATGTTAATGCATTTAGAACATGGAGGAAGTTTAAGGTAAGCTCTCGTGAGCTATTGCAATTTGATTTTATGATGTTGGAATATTAAGAAGTATATGCACTTCTATAAAAAAATTAAGTGAATAAATAGTGAATGATTATATATAATATATTTGTTGTTTTCATCTCACATATAGGGATGAGGGGCATTATATTCATATTACACTAGACTAAATGAGTGTTTATTACCAAAATATCTAAGAACACGGGTCTAGATGAGGTAGGTACCTAATAACTACAACAATTTAATATTCTCTTGTCATGTCTATTAGAGTGGATTAAGGTTTAAAGGAAGGAGAATAAATTATGGAAGATACATGACTCAAATTTATAATCTAAGAGAGGCCTTTTTATTAGATAGAGTAGATAAAGACAAAATTTTAATATAGTTTGATGCATTTTACCAATATAAAACTTAATGAATATTATCAAACCTAAACTTGCTAGCATTGATCCAAAATTGATCCAAAAATATTTTTCAAATTCTATAACTTCTTATATCAATACCAATTTTTTGGGTTTGTTCTAGGGTTGCTTCTAGACCCATTTTAATTTATTTTAGCCTCTGATAAGACACAATTAAGTCAAAATTCATGTATTTATCTAATAAGACTCCTTGTCTAATTATAATCATCTTAATCTCTATTATTATATATTTTGTAGTTGTTTTATATATTTTATTTTTGTATTTAGGTCAAATTTATCTTTTACACATGTTTAAATTTGTTTGGTGTACTTTCATTAGCCTACAACCACATTGTGCACTTTATATGTTAATTTTTTGATGAACTCACATTGCTTTTCCTAATTATTTTCCCTCTAGGGTTAGATTTCTTCCTATATATTGGATATAATTCTACCTAGGGTTTTTATAAAAACTTTTATTTGCATGCATCATTCCCTTCTAGGATTATACATTTCTATTATATATATATATATATATATATATATATATATATATATATATATATATATATATATATATATATATATATATATATATATATATATATATATGATTTGTCTAGGGTTGAGTTTACTTTTTTTCCATCATTATCCCTAATTTCCTATGTGTTATTTCAAACTCTTATTTTCATGATATATATGCTTACATATTATGTCACCTAATAATAGTAAATATAATTCCTCTAATAAGTGAAGTGATAGATTAAATTCTAAGATAATTGATTTGTTGACATTCCTTTAACTAATATATGTGCTAATTTGAAAAATAAAATAGAAATTGTTAATGTGATTAATGCATATACTCTTAATATATGTTAATGATAATGTAAAAGATATGAAATATGAAAATAAAAAATATTTGGATTCCAATTCTATGAATTATTGAGGAAATGAGAGCAGAAGCAATGGTTTGGATGGGGGGAAGTTTAAATCTAGAACATAGGTGATACCTTTATGTAAATCACCATAACATTGATGGCCCAAGTAATCCTATCCATACATATACCATTAATAACATATTTACACCTCAATGAATAATTTATCTACTATAATCCCCATGAGCACCTATGGACAACCTAGAAAAAAGTAAGGACTCTCACTGCCCTGATAGGAGATCATGGGTAGAAAGACTGATTGGTAAAAGGTAGTAGCTTTAGTAAGGTTCCACCTAAAAATTTTAATCAATATTTATTAACATTAGGTATGAATCAAAATACCTAAATCTCTATTTTATAGAGATAATGGGAAGCTATACCTATCTCTAGTAGGCAAATTTCAAGGAAATAAGCCAAATATTGTCTTATTCGGGGAATGGGCCAACCAAAAGTGGAATACCAAAGGGCATATGGATATCATGGCCATGTAAAATTACTTTTCACTTTTCATCTTATCCATTCCAAAATATTTCACCAAATTTATAATCAAGAGTCTATGGTTTATTAGGAAGTTGAATCCCCACCTAAGAAAGTGGAAACTAGGAATAAATCTGAATAGATACATTTTTTTTCAAAAATTTGATATGATTTAACTTACCTTACCTCCCTATGGAATTTTGGTATGAATAAATCATTCTTGGTGTTCTCAAATCCATAATCCATTTTATTTATTTGGACCATTTTATGAGGTCAAGATGAAGGCTTTTAGTTGTTAGATTTTGTGTTTATATCTCCTTAGAAAATCCCTTCTAAGAACTATTGATTTATAATCAAGGTATGACACTAGGTCCCAATAAATAATGTATGAAAGAGAATCAAACATATATTATACCTATCACAAGTTTGGTCACAATGAAAATTCCTACCCTTAAAATAAAATAGAGATAACTAAAGAGAAAGATAAATCCATAGCTGAGATTCTCAAAGAACTAGTCTAGTTTGAAGCCATCTATGAAGAAGATGTCAAAAAAATGAAAGAAAGAAAGGATCCAAAAAAAACTATAATCTTAGACTCCATGGTTACATCCCCTACTACACCAAAAACTATCCCTTAGTCCCTCCTGGGCAAAAAAAGGGTCTATAAATAGAACCACTCTCCTTAGTAAGATCACCTCTAGTGGAGATTTTACCCTAGAGGAAGGATAAAAATACATAATATCCAAATGGTGAAGAACCTAGGAAAACTTCCCCCATACCAAAAGTTAAGAACACACCTTTAGCCTCACCTTTAAATTATAGTTTAACCAAAAATGGAGTGAAGAAACCTGATGTGGTTGAAGAGATTAAGAACTATGGTAGACCTTTAGGAAAAACCAACATAAATAAATAAACTCTAATATAGGTTGTAAAATACATGTAGAGAACCCTAAAATAAGGAAAATTTAATATCAAGAAACCACCAAGGAAGAACCCCAATCAATCTATCTAAATATGTTTACCCATTTTGAAGGTCTCTTTGCTGATGACTTAGAGAAGTTTTACATAATCTAATAGAAGTTTGGGGTTGTTAACAATCTGAAGTACTCTACTAACCAAATTCCTAGTCTATCTATTCTACTTATTTTTAACAAGTTATTAAGGCTTTTTATTTCTTGTGTTCATGTTTAGGTAACCTTTCAAAACCCTATGATCTTCCTCCTCATCCCTTCTTCTATGTTGTTTTTTATTTGTTTGTGTACTCTGGTTCATTTCATGCAATGGAATTTTTTCCTATTATGATATTAGGTTGGGGGACCTTGATTCAAAACCATCATGTTTGGTTTATATCTTTATTTTTAAAAGTTTTTTTACCCATACCCAATAAAAAATGCTATGAATGATCATGCTATTACTTTTTTATATAATATGTTTCAAAATATCCTAATGAAATAGATGCAATGTTACGAGTTTTGAGAAATGAGAAAAATAAAACCTTAGTTAAATATACTAATTGAGTAAATACCTTGTACAACCAATCATGGATGTTTGAATGATTCTAGTAATGTTTTGTCTTGTATATGTTCCCCTTCTATACCAAATAATGTGCATATGTCTCATATTACTTCTACTATAGTTCCTCCTTTAGTTTCTTTTACTTATATTATTATGTCTTTGCCTTCTCAAAATGGTCTTAATTCTTATTTTATTACTCATGAAGTTACTCAACCATATCAACAATTTTTTCAACCTTGCCCTATTATCAATAGTGTGTCTCAAGTTCCTAATGTCTCTATTCCTACTTATGCTACTAGTTATTTTATTCCAACTATTAAATCTACATTCCTTTAAAAACTAAGTAAACCATATAAGTGATACAATAAATAATTCAATTTATTACCCAGGGTTCTAAGAAATAAAGTCATAAGTTCAATTAATATGATATATTACTTAATCCTTTAACTCAATATATTGTTTCTTATCATTTTCCTATTGGATTTATTGATCCTAAGTTTGAATTTTTTAATGGTAAGGGTGATATTTATCACCATATCAATTCTTTATGTGTTTCATAAATTGACTTTATGCATAATGATAAACTATTGGCAAAACCATTTCTTATAATCCTTAATGAATATGATCTTGATTAGTTTATAGTTTTCCATTTGGATCTATATTCTCTTTCAATTATTTGGTTGATAATTTCTTAGCTCACTTTTTAAAAAACATTAGCATGAAGGTCAGTTTTTTACATATTTCTCAACTTAAAAAAGAACTTAATGAGAATGTTATTTATTATGTGCTAGGATTAAATCCATGATTATAAATATGACTCACTAGTTACCTGATAGTTAATTACAAAGTATATAATCTCATAGTTTAATCCAACCTATTAAAATGATGTGGTTTTCAACTCGTACCAATATTTTGATGATCTTTGTCATATGAAATTTAACTATGAGATCAAGGTATGAGATTATAATATGATTAAATATGGGACTAATTCTCATACATATAGTGGAGTTAAATATCAAGGTAACTCAACATTCAAAGCTAAGGCTAATTATAATATTTTCCACCCTAATAATGAGGTTAAGAATGTAGTCAATACTATAGACTAGGCATCAAACATGATAGTCCTTTATAAATAAAATGAGAGAAGAAAATTTACATAGATAAGTGAGATACCTCAAAATGCTCTTAAATAATTGCATGAATCAAATATGGTATCTTTAATTCCTTATAAATAATGCAAATAATTATGTCCCTTCACCTAAAAACCATGATGTTAATGCATAAGTTGATTATAATAGAATATCTAGATATCATACACATCTAGATATTCAATTACTTTTCATAAAATCCAAGACTTGATATAAAATAACCAAATTCAAGTAGAAGGTCACAATATCAATTTATATGAATTAGCTACCCAACCCAATGAGTATATAGAGATCTTTACCAATCATATCCTAGATCATGATACTTAACTTGAAAAACAAAGATAATGTTCATATAATAGCTAAAAAATAAAATCCATAAGTCTATAATGGTCATATTATTGATGGGTTTATAGGAGGGGCCAATTAAATTTGAAAGGATCCTTCTTATATTGTGTTTTATGATTATAAATTCAAAATATGATTCTATAAATGGTCTAGTATTTATTTGAGATTTCATATATACACATTTGAGGTTTAAAATGCAATTATGTTGGATAATGGTTCAATAATAAGTGTGTGTACAATGTAACTTATTACCAATCTTGGATATATAGATATATTTAATCCATTTCAACCATAATTATTAGAGGGTAGGATGATATAACCAGGAAACCATTTGGTTTCATCACATTATATGTCACTGTCAGTCTTAAGACTTACTAGTTTTATTTCATGCATTTCTATATAATGGAACATGTAATGTATTGCTCAAATGACCTTGGATTAATCAAATGAAATAAAAACCAACAATGTGTAGATCCTAAAATCTAATTTATGTAGTACCTAATCCTTGTATACTTGAAAATATTCATCATGGTTGTACCTTTCAATTCTAGACATGCCCACTACCAAAAGGTTTGCATTTAGTATCTCTTTGTACCAGTTTATTTATCTATTAGTTTTACCATTATTATATTGATGACCTAAGTCTTATATACTATGAAAAATCTCTAAACTTGATAATTATCCTTCACTACCAGTTTTGGAACTATACCTATTTTGTAGCTTCCTAGAAACTTGCATTCTAAAAATACCCTTGCATCGATGCAAGTGTCCACTTTTCCTAAAAAGTGTGTAGTGCACAAAATTCATCCAATTTGTAAAATAAAACATATCCTAAATGTTGGCATTAGTGATTTAGTGTGATATATTTCAAAAATGGATTGGTATATATATAATATCAACCCTAATTCATTCCTCACCTAGTAAACACCAAGGCAACATACTAAGAAGCACTCAATCAAAAATTTAAGTGAGAAAACCTGCCCTATTCATCCATATTTATATATAAATCATATAATTCATATTACCATAGGTATGAATCATTCTAAGAGAATTTCATGAGCCATTTTCCAATTTACAAGATAGGTCATTGCATGTATTTATTTATGACATATTACATCCTTGTGAAAACACAATCCAGCACATAGGGAGAACCACATAATTATAAATCCCTCTTTGGAGTATTATCTATGTAGCTAAGGCCCATTTATCAATGGGTCCTTAGGGTAGCTTGATATTGTGATCCCACTAACCCAATTTTAGCATAGTCACTCTAATGGTGAAGAAGTTAGTGTTTGGTCATTTAACAAATAGAAACAACCAATACACATTATCTATTTATATTAGAATAAAGGTGAAAAAGTACATATAAGTATTTATATGGTCACATATTGATCCATTTAGTATTCTTTATAGGACACATGTGGTAGGATTAGACACCTATGTCAATGCAATTGTCTAGATATGATGCAAGTATTTGAGGACATAAAAAGAACATTCCCAAAATCTAATAAACTTTACAAGATCATATTCCAATCCACTTATAGAATATTATAGATTAAACCTACATAAGCATAGTAAACTAGTTAAGTATCATTATTTCCTATTTATTTTAATATCTATCAATAGCTGTACTTAATTATTTTTAGCAATCTTAGTTGTATAAATTCAAAATATTATTTATCTAAGTTTATATTAATTGGCATGCTTGTTAGGTTAGTTAAACATATTTTATTATAATATAATATAATAACCATTAACCCTAGATATACCCACTTATCTAAATTTAGGGTACATTTGGTGAACCCAACATTTGGTCTTCAAACCCTAGGGACCTAGGGTTTTTTGTTCTAATTTTTTTTATTGTTGTAACTTCTTTTTCAAATTCTATTTTTTTCATTTATAAGTAATGGAAAATTTTAATTAAAAAACTCATTTTCAAATGGAAGATAAAGAAGCATTAGTCACTCATCTCAATAACAGCAAGGAATTAATGGATACATTTGTGTATGTTATAAGAGATGAAATCAATAAACATGTAAAGGCTAAGGCATCCTCCCCTAATGATGGTAAATCTTTAAGTGGTACTAAAATTGATTCCATATCATCCACTCTCCCCTATAGCACATTATTGCTTCATAATTATAATGGGGGCACAGGTTATTTGTTTACACCATTATTCTCTAAAATAAATCCTACTATTGCTACATCCTCCATGGGAAACATTGGTGAATCAACCTTATTACTGGTTTAAATGCCTATATCAACTCAAACTATAGGTACACATCCCTTGGTGACATATAAAACTTAAAACCTTGGTGATCAAAATGTGCAAGATCTTTTCCAAAACATAAAAAACTATAAGCTAAAGTTATAAATATTTTTACAACATTCTATGAAGTCACCTTATGTTATTAATTCACAAAAGGTGTTGCATAACCCTCTTACACATGAAATATCTTTTCACCCCTTTCCAACTAGTTTTGTTTCACTAAGTTCATATTTTATGATGGAAAGGGTTATCTTAAACAACATCTTTGATCTTTTTATATGGCTTACCTTGATTATGCCTCTAATGATAATTTTTTACTAAACTATATCCAAGGAGCCTCAAGGATTATACTCTAAAGTGGTTCTTGTTATGTCAAACATGCCCCATTTTCCTCAAAATAAGGGACACATCTAAATAAAATAATGAACCAGAACTCCCATCTCCTTTATTTTATTCTCATTGACTTCACCCAGGAGCTAAAATCCTTAGATTGTTATGTTTCCCCAATTTCAACAACCTGTAAAAAGCCTCATTTATTTTTATGACTGAGGTAGATTTGTTCTTTTATGGATTTAGGGTGCTAAATTTTAGGTCCACTTTTAAATTAAGTCCCTAAATTCTTGTTCCTTTCCCAGATTAATAGACCTAGCACCCTTTATGATGAATCAAAATATTAATGATAGACAAGTGAGTATTGAATATATTACATGTCTTTTCATTTATTACTTAGTCTTCTTATGGGTTTCCTAGTTGAAAATGGATAAATCATAAGGTGTCACATCACTAAACTATTAGAACATCCATTCCCTAAACCTATCAGATATGTCAAAGATAAAGAGAGTGTGGCCTAATCATAAGGTTTCACATCACCAATCTATCAAAGTGGTCAGTTCCTAAACCTATTAGAGATTATAAAGTTTGGGAGAGCCCAGCCTAATCATAAGGCACCACATTTCCAAGTTATCAAAGTGGTTGGTACCTTGACCTGTCAAATATGCTAGATCCCATGAGAGCCCATCCTAATCATAAGGTGTCTTGTCACCAAGTTCTTAGAGTGGCTAGTCCCCACACCTATCAGAGATGTCAAAGCTCAAGAGAACTTAGCTTAATCAAAAGGTGCCACATCACCAAGATTTTAGAGGAGGACCTATCACAAATGTTAGAGCCTGAGATAGCCTAGCCTAATAAAAAGGCACCCCATCACCAAGCTTTTAGAGCAACCAATCCCTAAACCTATTAGAGATGTCAAATCTTAAGAGATCCTGGCCTAATCAAAAGGTACCCCATCACTAATATTTTAGAGTGGTTAGTCCCTAGACCTAACATAGATATCAGATCTTGAGAGAGCTTGACCTAATTAGAAGGTGCCACATCACTAAGATGTTAGAGTAGTTAGTCCCTAGATCTATCATATATGTGAGATCCTATGATATCCCAACCTAATTAGAAGGTGACACATTTCCAAGTTCTTATAGTAGTTAATCCCTAGAATTGTTAGAGATGTTAGATCTTGAGAGAGCCCAGCCTAATCAAAAGGTGCCACATAAATCAGTAAGATAAATGAATGGGAAACCACCTAAGACCCCATAAGGGTAAGATGGGGTATGGATTGAGGTTGAGAACTAATAAGATTCCACCATGTGTCCTTGAGTGACACTTCACCCTTTCTAAGGCTATGACATAGAGTACAAATCCATGCCTAGGTCTTGACCATTATCATGAGGGTCAATGAGCATATGACACATGGAATAAAGTGAGATTTAACCATGAAGCCTCTAAAAGATGTGACAGCATTCTTATCATGAATTAGGTATTAATGAAATAGAAATTTGGGCCTGATTAGATAGTTTTAAAACATCCCATCACCATTGCTAAATTTGGTTGGTGTTAGAGTATTGTGGGCTCCAATTTTAACTCTAGATTTAGAAATAAATAGAGGAAATATAGCCACCAACTCAAATTTAAATTCATAAAAAGTGAACCACCAAACACTATTAATACAAGAGGCTAAGTGTGTATGTTTATAAAATCCTAAATAAATCCCACTAATAGTTATCATTACATACTTCAAGATCACTCCAACTATTAGCTTTCCAATATTCATAGAGTATAAATATGTTTCTTGCCTCCTACACTTAGAACCTTCCTATTGCCCCTCTATCCTACTCAATGACCACATCCTATTCAAACCCAAATGCTGAGTCTAAGTACCAAGATACCCTATTCCTAGTTGGCTTGACCAAGTTTAAGCACTATAATAACATGTTCAAATTAGTAAAATAGGTGCCCAAAGACTTAGGATCTACTGATGAAAAATGAGTAGAATTTGAAGATGCCCTCCAAGCCTACAAGAAATGCAAACTTCATAAGATCATAGCTAAGCTAGAAGCATTTACCTACACTAAATTTTTTAAAAACCTCCTTCTCACTACCATTCAAGTGTAATATGGGGTCCATGAGTGGGTTTGATCTCCCAAATCTTGGCACTAGATCATCAATATCTTTGGGAGTACATATAAGTCATATTACTCCCTCTTAAATTTCACCTTTACTTATGATGCTATAGTGGTGAAGACTTGAATAGAGCCCTTCCAAATATATGACATCCTACAAGACTAGGTCAAGAAATCATATGATAAATGGGTCAGTAAGGAGGAAATAAATGTATACAAAGTGTGTACCTTCTGGGAGGAAGTATAGGAAGGCATGATTCTAAAAAACTAAATTTTTAGGGCCAATGACTGCTTGCATGTTAATGAATTATGGTTTCCCATCCTTCATATAATCCTCACATGCTTCAAAGTTCTAGACATGGGAGGACTAATCAACTTCAAGTTAGTTAAAACCATCACAAATGTCTATACTTGAGGCAATTTCTAATGAAAATCTACCTTGTGGATGTGATCTATGGGGCACTCTCCTTCAAACCTTTAGATTTTCCTACATAGGTTCTTAGGGACTCAATGGTTCATGTAGTATTCTAAAAACTATATGGCCACCTATACCAAAACCACATATGGGACGTCTATGATCACTTACATCTAGTGGTATATAACATGATTAATGAGGCACCAATGCCCCATCTATCCTAAGTAATATAGGACTACATCATTACCATTAAGTACTAATAGTATTATATTGAATTCATCATGATTCAAATTGAATGTGTCCTCAAACATACCCTTCACTTGTCATAGTTCATCTCAAATCATCTAGCAGAGTAAGATATCACCTACCAACTAGTAGAGGGTATATTTGGCTTTTGTATAGACCACCAGTAGAAGGCATTCCTACCATTCCTTATCTCTATCAAGCAACATGTGTATAAGGTATTCCCTCCATATAAAAAATGGAATTTAGGTAAGATTCCTTCACCTTATGGAGAGTCAAGATTTGGTATTGAGACCCAAAATGGATGATCAGAGCTCACCTAACAAGGTATTCAACCCATGTTAATATAAACTATAGTCATCAATTAGAAGTTATCTATAAGCTATATGTGTATGATATTGATGACTAATAGGTATTATCCTATATCACAATAAAGAATAATAAAGTAAAGAAGGTCCCATTGGGCCCATCTACTCCCCTTCCATCCCCTGCTTGCTTTATGGAGGATCCAACTCTGAATCCTCCCACTATCTCTAGGATAATTTTGCAGGTCATTCCACTAATTTATCCTCCTTATACTCCAGCTCTAGATCTACCTCCTCAATCATATCCTACTCATATTTCCATAGATATTCCTCTAGTTTTTCCTTATCCCCTAGATCCACCTCTACCTCCTCTAGTAGTTCTAGACAACCTAGGTATAGGAAACTAACCATTGGCACCTTGACCTTGGGTCACACAAAACCTAAGATTAAATGTGGCTAGTAGTCTAGAAGTGAGCCAAGAATAAGTCTCCCAATAGGCACTAGTATAATTTATACCACTTACACCTCCTATTTCTTCCATCTCTTTTTTGCCCCTCAATCTTGCCACTTTCTAGGACCCACAAGTTCCATTCCCCTCCCACTAACTCCTTAAGTGTTACCTCCTATTTTCCCCATTTCACCTCCTCTATCATTTTAATGGGTACCTCTAGCCTCATTCCTCCTGATCCTCCTTACCTCTTTAATCCTGTCTACTCCATCCATTCCATAACCTTAAACTTTCCTAGTTCCTTATTTAGGCTTACCTTCAGTCTAGGTACCGTTAGGTGTATCTTTATCAATAAGCATGGCCAAAATCATTGGGAGTGTGCCTCTAATGGTAGTAATTATGTTTTTCCTCCCTTTATTCATCCTATCATTTCCCTTGGTAATTATAATTCCTCTATTATAAACCCCCATAGCTCCTATTGACCATAACATCTAGATTTGACCCACGCAAGAAGCCCAAGAAAAAGTAGAAGGTAGCTCACACTCTACTTTAATTCAGAGGCCTTCCACTCTAATATATCCTCTTCCATAGGATTCAATGGTTCCTTTAACCCCATCTACAACACCTTAGCATATTATTCCCTACCCCCTCTTTCCATTACCTATAACACCTTGGGATTTGGATCCAACCAACCAATCTCTTCACTTTTATTGAAAACCCCCATCTTGAGATTTATTTCCCCTCAAATGGGCATGACCCAAGAGTATTGGTGGGAAAAAATGTTCCCATGGGCCTCCATTTTTATCCTCCCTCCTTTCACTCCCATGTTACTTCTTCCTCCATTACTTTCATTATTTACCTCTTCTACTTCCTCCATTTCCCCTCTACCTCATCTTTTACCCCTCACCACCATCTCAGCCACCCCTCCTACACCTTTCACAACTCAAGGAATATTTTGAAGGTCACAAGTAATAGAGATGACTATTTAGGGTGATCCATATGTATAGTGGAGCTTTGACTGAGTTTTAGGGAGTATGAAGAAGACATTAACACAAAGGTTCATCCAAGAGGGGAACTTAGTGGTTTTGCAGACCCATCAAGATCTATTATCTCTCACTAAAGTGAGGACTTCTACTAGGTAATAAATTATGGTTAGGGATCCACTCTATATTCTCTAGATAAATCATGATATGTCATAGAAGCTCCTTAAGGACATGCAAAGCTAGGTTCAGACCTTAGAGGCCTAGGTGAAGATATCCTTCCCCATCAAGCTAATTGGATAGGTTAAGAATGCCCTCTTACTACTCTTTCTATTTCTTGGGAAGGTAGTGGAAAATCTAGTTGAGATCAATGTGCTTATTTAGTGGACTCATGCTTACTTAGAGAGGATTTTAGAGATAGATGGAAAGTGTAGGAAGTTATTGGTGGTGATTAACAAAGTCATGTTCTAAAAAGTGAAACTAATGCCAACCTTAGACTTAGGGTTGTATTATACATACATTAGGAACATGAAGGTGACTATAGAGGAATGGTTGGTTATGGCCCATACTATACTTGAACCCTTGGAAGAGGGTAGGAAGAAGATATTGACCTACTTCAAAGAGGACAATATCTTTGTGTTATTCCACCTAGATGACACCTTGTTGGACAAGGGATAATTTGGACTCCACCTAGGTAAATTTGACCAGACCATGAGGGATAAGGTCTCCAAATCAAACTATGTACTTGAGTAGTTCTAAAACTATCAATGTAATCCATATCGAGCATCAACCAGGTATCTAGGGTCTAGGTGTTAATTAAATCACTCCTCTAGGTTTACCATAGGATGGTGACTTAACTTGAGGTGATATTCAAGGATCCCCTGATTAACCTTACTAACTTGGATAAGGAAATCAACCTCATGGCATCCTTATTAGAAGCTAGATATGTGAGATCAAGTAGTTAGTAGTGAGACCTTCACAACTACCTTTGTGTATTAACTAAGTGGTCCCCCACAGATCTTTTTATGGGTTCAAGTGGATTTTATTTATTTTAAATTTTTAATTATGGTTTTAACTATCATGAGTGGCCATTATGGCCTAGGATGGGAATCTCACACTATTTAGAGGTGAATCCCATCCACATCTATATCAAGCAAAGCCATATTATAATATAGGGTCAACTAAAAAACTTGCTCAAAAGTGTTGTCAAATTATAGTTAGGATTTCACCTATTTTTTCCTTTATCTCTTTAGACTGTAGAGTTGGACAAGATTGATTATTATAACAACCCTCACTTTTTAATGAATATACTTCCTATTTTCTATAAAGGGTTTGTTCTATGTCTCAATTATCATTCATTTCCATTTTTAAATATTTCTCAATGCTAGATTAATTATACTAATATTTTGCTACTTCATGTTTTATATGGTTATGATGTGTTTGGATATTATAATCATTGTGTGATCTCTCTCATTTCTCTACTATAGTACCGTTAATTTATGTTTTAATCTACAAATTATTATTGGGTATTTATGTGTAATCTAATATAAACTCCTAGTACTTATATTTAGTGAGGGTTAATATTTGAGGCGTACTCCCAGTTTCCTTAGACTCTTCCCACTATGTGTTTTTGAAGGTATAAATTTAAGTCAAACTCAGTCTACAGTGGTATAATTGTGGCAAGGGCACTTGGTTCTATAATCAATGTAAGGAGTTAATTCTTGACCTAGAGGATCCCTTTTTACCTTAATATCCCCTATCCTTTTGTGTTTTTTTGTTGAGATTGAACTACACTCTACACTTGTATTTAGAAATAGAAAATCATAATCCATAAACACCCATTACATCCTTTCATAATTAGATCTATGTGTAAGAACTTCATATTGAACTTTTAATGGTGATATTACATCTCTTGGAGACTATTCATGTAGAATCCATGTGTAAAGTTAAATACCCATATTCATGCCCTAGGTTAATCCTATAATATTACTAAAATGGAGGATAAAAGTTTGTATTTTCCCCCATTTTTCCTTTTAGGGAATACCCAATCTCATTTAGTAGTTCATGAACTAGAGTTTGGAGTGAACAATAGTTGGAAACAAAATGAGGGCCTAATCAAAATATTTTAGGTTTTTCATTGATTTTATGAGTTTTTTGATATTATGCTTATTTATGATAACATATTAACCACAATTTGGTTGTGAAGCATCTTATAGACTAGTTTGCCTATTACCTAGGCTAGGTCCCCCTACGGCCAATTGGTAATTTCCCCCTACTTTTCCATAAAAAATATAGGATCAACCAACCTAAACCTACAATGATTTTAATTAATTTATCTTCATAACCTCTCCCAAATTTGTAACCTAAGATGGCTTAGTTATCTATCTTTACCATTAACGTCTTAGGATTTATTCATGATTTACCTACGAACCCTAAGAGGTATCTTCCCCATTTCACCCTAAGCATAGGATGAACTATGTAAGGGCACATAACTTCCTATGAAACTATCTTGAGCCTTCTAAATGTAGAACATGAGTACATTACATAAAAAAAAATTCCCATTATGTTAATGGACTCATCATATGATTGGTTCCTCAACCTTCCTGAAGACTCTATACAAAGTTAGGACCATTTTAGTATTAATTTCCTCACCCAATTCAAGAAAGCAATAGAAAATAATTTCCTATACCAGTATTTTGATTGTATCAAAATGGATCTAAATAAGCCTATTAATAAATTCAATGATAGGCTTAAAAATATATACAATCAGGTTAGCATGCTTTATCAACCTAACCCTCAGCTAGCACTTCAAATGTATAAGAATGTGTTAGAACCTTAGATGTCCATGTTCCTAAGGAGATATGTAACTATAGTAGACCTAAACTTAGCTTATGTAGGGGACATCAAGGTAGATATGCAACTAAACCCTAAGGGTCACATGATAACCTCCACTCCCAATATGTTACCATAGAGGTTTGCATTGAAAATTTTCCCAATGTTAATTAGAATTCCATAATGTTTACACCACTTCCTATAATGCATCAAATATCACTTTTTAAACCCACTTCAAACTAAAAACTTAGTTTACTTAACCTAGGGGGCATGAACTAACCTTTTAGACACAACACCAAGTGATGTTGGTAGCATCTAATAATACCCAAACCACACCTTAAGAGTTCACCAAGAATGATTTAGATGCCATTAAATGAATGGTATAAGAACTTATCAATGATTTATTTGGGCTATATAGGTAGGTGACTAAATCTAATGTAGAAAGTTAAAAAAATAACTTCACATATCAAAGACCAAGTAGGAACTATAACTATCCTCATAACCCCCTAGAACCTTCACCCAATAGGTTTCCCTAAATCAAAATCTTTGAGATATTATTACCTAACTAGTATTTAGTATATAACATGACAACCCATGGGGAACTAGATTGCATAGAGTTCAATTCTAATTTTGAGATATTCCAAAAATAAATGGAAGAATATGAGGTGGTCCCAAATCATCCTAAATCCCCCAACTTAGTTGAATCCCCTTGTACTATTATGGTGTTAGAAACCATGAATTTACCTAACTAGGAAGAAAACAAGCTAGAGAAGGGTATTATTGAGGTTTGAGCATATCATTAATTCTATAGGAATAACTATACCCTCAATAATAGGTAATAACAACAGCCCCTTACTACCTCAATTTCCCCTAATAATGGTGCAACCCCACTAGACCAAAATGCTAAGAGTGATCCCCCACCTCTAAGACCTTAATAAACTAAGGCATATATGGAAAACCCACCAATCCAAATTAAAAGGGGTTATAACATAGTGAAATATATGAAAAATATTAAGGCCAACATTACCCTTCATGAGCTTGATCAAATCATAGAGCAATGGATCTCCTACTGAAATCATTGACTCAAAATGCAAACCCACAAACCTAGCCAAAACTAAGAGCAACACATACCATCATGCTCATTCACAAAAGTAATATGAGGTGCCCCTTTTCCTCTTAACCATATAGTTGTTTGGAAATAAAATATATAACTACTTAGTATATTTAGGAGCCTCAACCAATGTGATGCCAATAAGCATATGTGAGAAGCTTAGGTTGGTCCCCATAAAGTCATAAAAAGTAGTGGTCCAAATAGAGAATTCAAAAGTAAAAGTGATAGGTGAATTTCTCAATGTTCATACCCAATTGGAATCCAATCCTAGGATTCAAGATTTCATAGACATTCAATATTTTATTTTATCAGAGTTTACACAAATAAATTTCACAAGAGAGCCGAACACAAAAATATTTCTTCAACCCAAACTACTATTATATTATTCACTCTCACCAATAATATAAGAAACCTCATACAAATATGTAGGAGACATATATCCTATAATTTGGGGTACTCTAATCATTAAAATCACTCAACAAACAACCTCCAAACTATATACTATCTACCCATATATTATTGTTTTTATTCACAACAATAACATACTAAATAATATAATCTAACATAGGTAATAGTATAAATACTATTTACCAAATTAAATTATCTAATGTAAAGACTAATCATTGGCATTCCCCCCTTAGTGTTTACATGGGGAGAATGTATATCTTCAAGAATTGGCCTAAACAGAATCACATGCCAATGCATACTTTTAGGTTTACATACTACTGTTTGAATGTTGTTATTTGTATCTTGCTTAACATGACCACTACTATGTATAGAATGCATCTCGTATTTACTCCATGTGAATACAATGAATGTTTCACAAGATGATCATCTTCATAAATAAGTACTTCAGTCATAGGACTTTTGTAGTCAGAGTATTTCTCTAGTTAGCTAAAGTCCTATACAATTGTTACCACATTCCATTATATCTACACTCTCATTTTATCCAATCCAGTAGGGGAATGAAATCTCACATGATACTATAAAATGAAATATCATGAGGAATAAATCTTCATTGTCATCTTATACAGCCTTTATTAACATTTTTTTCCATCCAAACAAAAATAGCATAAACAATTTCCACTACCACTAAAGAACTATCCTTAGTGTTAGTCGCTTTGGCACAAAATATACCACACTAAAAAATTAAAAAGTGCACCACACAAAATATGTCACCAAATCATTTGGGGCCCCATTTTTGGTGACTGATGAGAGGCTCTAAAACCTCCAGTCTCTATTTCATCTATCCTCTAGTATATGATAATTACTTATCCAATGAAGAAGTGAAGCACAAATATTTCCTCTTTGGGTGTACTTCTCCCTTCCTCAATGTGAAACAATTCCTAAGACATTGGGGTTGCCCAAAAATTCATCCTTTTAAAAACCATTTTTTATTTTTTACAATTTTTGACAATGACTCTATTGATGCCTCTAAGTGTATCACATGTGCTCTTAGTGTTTAAAGAATAATTCACATTTTAGAATTCAAAAAATTTAGAGCATGAGCAGTAGGTTGTGGTAATTTGGTTGCATGTGATGAAATATTGAAAAAACAAGCAAACTGTTCCATAATATTTATAAAATTTGGTGGTTAGGATCCACCTTGGTCCTATCTTTGTGAAGTGAAATAATTTGTGCTAGTAAGATGAATTATGTTCAAACCTAAGTCTAAAGACTAATCTATGTGAATATTTATAATGATATTTAAACTAAAGTGATCTAATGAAAAAGGAAGTAAAAATGTAGGGTAAGGTAGAGAATAAAGGTGTTTTTGATGTTAACCTTTGACATCATGACAAAGTTCAAGTGTTTCCTAGGCATGAAATTAAAACCAATATATGAAATAAGATGGCTCAAGCTCAAATCACAACATATATTAGGTGAACTTCTAAGTAAGATATGAAATAATTCACATATGAACTAAGTTTACTTTAAATTTTTACCCCTTTAAGTAGATAGTTGATGGACATCCACAAATGCAAAGCAAAAAAAAGAAGTAAACTAGAGAACCTTTAATTAACCTAGCATATGCACAAGTTAACAATTCTTTATTTAAAAGGTACGTTCCAAGAATTCAAAAGAAATTTTTAAATCTAAGATTCAGAATAAATAATTGAGAGAGAAACCATATATAAAATGACACAAACAAATTTGGACAATCTTTTTAGAATTCCTTTCTTGTATTAATAGCTCAAAAGTATAAAAGTTTTTTCTCAAAACTCCTTCCCCTTTACAAATGATAAATCTCATTGTATAGACTTCAAGGAAGCATGTCAGTTAGTTGCATCACCTTACAAGTGTACAATATATAAAGGACAATTATTCTTTCTACAAAGTTTATAAAATACACTAGACTTTATAAAACAGGCTAACCTTTAGACAAATGTGCTAACAAGCTGCACATGCCTTTATAAAAGAATATTCCATTTTAAAAATTTATAATGCTTCCACAAAAGTGAATATTCCTAACTAATTGGTGGACCCTATGCTGATGAAGTCCCTTGATCCTACTGAAGTAACCTCATTGCCTTTTGATGCTACACATCAATAAATCTCAAAGTAACTATAGGTTCTAATAAGAGTTCTTCTTCTTGATATGCCAAATCTCTTAGGTCACTATCATTTCTCCCCAAGGTTTCTTTGATGTTCCTTACCTTGGATATCTTCTCCTTTGTCATCAAGATCATATCCATGACTCTATTGTTGTCAGTCCCAAACTTGCCTTGGCTCTTTTTCCTCACCTCCTACGTGACCAAATTGGTCCTATGTTTTAACTCATCATCTACAATGATGCCCATGGAGCTCAGTTTTATAGGTTTTGCAATCATGGTCCCTAGGAATCATTCAATTTTGTCTAGTATCTCTTTATCATCCTTGATGATTCTCTCTAAGAACTTGGACCATGTGCTTAAACTATTGATTTTATCTATAATCAACCCTAGGATGGTGTTGAGATGAGCAATGTTTATGGTCTTGAAACTAGGGATTTTCTCCCCTATCAAGATGATAATTAAATACTTCATCTTATCCTTGCAACTTTTTCATTAGGTGATTAATCCATTAGTTGTTGCATCTTATTAGTTAATGCACTCTATCTTTCCCTTATTAACTTTAGAGATTCAAACATGTCATGAAATTATCCTTCAAACATTTCAATCATTGCATTAGGAATAGACAAAATAGCTTGTTTCTTTAGATTTTCCTCCTACCATTGTAGGTTCTCTATTTTTTGGTGCATGCCTTTGATGCTAGTTTCTAGCTGGGCACTTTTAGCCTAGGTAACCTCAAGTATATCTCTTCAAAAATACAGTGCTCACCTAGTTTTTAACCCTCCACTTGAGTCAATCCAATGAATGGTTCCACTTTCTAAAAAGTGAATTCTTCCCCTACAATCATGGCTATTTTTTTATAAACTCTCTACAAGCTAGTTGTGGTTGGGTCAAATTTGATACCAATTAAAGAGTGTGTAATCTTTGGAGGCTCTAGGGTATCAATTTATGATCCACTTATGTTTCCTTATCTTCCTTCTATAGCTCCATAATCTATGGTTTGAGCTCCTAATGAACATATATGTTAATAGACTTTGTAATTACCCATTGATGGTGTAAATTTGGGATATTTTGCAATTTTCCATAAATGAACCACTTCAAAATGGTTTTTCCATGAATAATGTTCTCATCACTAAAAAAATTAACCTCAATTAAAGAGTGAGTGAGGGTTACTTTGGGCCTCTTGGTTCCTACAAGAACCAAGGCTAGCTTAGCCTTTCTCTTTTTTTGGGGAACCACTGGGACTAATTCCAAATTTACCCCTTTTTCTTTTTTGTTTCTTCATCCTAAGTTTTAGGCTCCTCTTCTTGTACCTCTTCTTCATCAAATCTATAAACACTAGCCAGTGCCTCCAAGGTATCTTCTAATGTTTCCCTAGGATCTAATGCAATCATGTCAATTAACTTAATAGGTGACTCTGGCTTTTTAGTTTGGGCAAAATATGATGCACCTTTACCAAGTCTTTCTTTAAGTCTCTCTTTTCCTGACCCCTATGTAACATGTGCCTCTAACTATTCTGGAGGAGGCTTAGAAGAAGTTCCTGGTATAAAATGGTACTAAAAAGGCCCCATCTACCATATTTCACCAATTGGTTGCTCATCTCTCATCAATCTAGCCTCAAGTTTGATGTTGTGCTTCTTTACTCTGGCCAATACTTCTAAAAATTAATATGCTTAGATGTACATTGAATCATGGACACTTAGTTGATGTGCATATGTCATGTTAATATTTTTGTCTTTCAAATGTTTCACAACATTATCTTGGGGGTCCCAATGTCTAAATTCATCAAGCTATAAACTAAATGAGTCTATGTGCCTAGAAATATTATCTACATTGTTCTAATTCTAAAACATAATTCTGCTAATATTCAAAGGGAGAGGATGGAGTGTCCCTTTCCTTTTTCATTTACATACACCATCAATACAATGGAATGATTTGAATTTTATCTCTTATTCAACCAGCTTGGTGGGTACATATACCGGTAGTTTAAGTGGTTAACATAAGGTTCCCTCTATCCTAATTGTAGTGTAGTTAGGATATAACTAAATGTCCCAAATTAATTCCACATACTTATTGATCAATGGAATAACCCTCATCATAGGTATCCCTATAATATCTTCTACTAAATATATGTAGACATAATCACAAATGAATTATATATGATCCATGTACTTGAATATATGTAGTTAGGAATAATATTAGGAGACTATTTACCTTCCCTTAAGTGACCAATTTATAATGTTATGGATTTTAGTAGAAGTCATTCGGGCATCCAAAAGATAATATATCATGAAGAAATGATTGTTGGTTTTCTTCATTATGGTAGAGAATTTTTATTTTAAGAAAATATTGATCATCTCACAAAATGGGGGAATAAGACCCTTTTCAACCATGAAATATATATAAGGGACACAAAAAAATTTAACATAAGTGGTGGAGGGCGATCCAAATAATCTATTGAGAAATGTCATAATCATTCTAAATTTTACCCTAAATTGTTCGATTGGGATCCTTTTAGTGGGGTCAAAAACTACATGGGTTCCTGAATAGAACCATGGGGTAAGGGTGGTTTTTAGGTCATTTTTACTAGATCATTATCTTATTGTGGGTAAATCTCCATGAGGATTGGGTAGCTTGTATTAATTTTTAAATTCTATGGGGGAAATGTAACTCTTCCAAAACTACATTCATGGACTATCATATCTTGATCAATTTTTAAATCTCTAAAAATAGGGGTAATAACATCGATGTAATGTAATACCTATGGTTTCTTTGCCACATGGTGGAGACTGGTCATTTGAATGGAGACTATGTCATAGTATCTCCAACTAATTATGGTATTATTTTCATCCTCCTTGGTAATTGATTTTGACTCTTCAATAGCCCAAAAAATCTTGGACCAATTATTGTCCCTACTATTTAGTGCTACTACATCAAATTTGGTGTCTTTGAAGACTTTTCATTCTACATCTAAAATCAATTATAGTTCTATGTCTTCCCTATTTTTCTTTCTTCATGCCATGGCTGTGAGTCTACAAATTACTCACTATTGGTCTATAATCAACCTCTAGACTAATTTTCACTTTCTCAAATGGTAATTGGACTCTTTCTATCTTGATTATGGTCAATTTAGAATCAAATTAGGGCTTTTGTAAGTACTAGGGATTTTTTATAGCTTTAATGATGATAGTTGTTTTCACTCAAGCAATTTCATGCCTTAAATTTGATTAGGACTTTTTCATTTATACCTTTGCTTTTCCATGCCCACAAAATATTTAGTTTTATTACTTTCTTCTCAAGTGACATTGATGTAGCATCTATTTAAAACCTTCACAACACTTTATTCATTAATGTTTGAAAATTGACCATTGCCCTTTGAAAATCCTACCTTTATTTCATGCTATTGGATCAATCTATATATATATATATATATCAATGTGGATCATTGATCCTAATCTTACTATTTATATGCCATTGGCTATCCTTTGTACTAGGCCCCATAGTTATGCCACTTAGTAGTCCTACAAGTCTTCTGAGCTCCAACATCTTTATCAATCTTGTAGTTATCATGTGTGTGCCATGTGGTAGTCCTGCAAGCCTTCAGGACTTCTTCTAAATATTCCTCAATGATCTCACTCCATTTTATCATGATGCATTGATTAATAATGAGTCATTTATCTTATAAAGGTGAATAAGTTTTAAGTTAGTACGGGACCATGTAAAGAACTTACATTAAATTATTTAGTCTATGGTTTTATCTCATGTTAATAAACATGAAATAAACCTTAGGCTAAAGTATTCAGGCTAAGTTTATATCATAGTAAAAGGAGACCCAATATAATAAAGAGGACCTAACTTAAGGTTTTTGACCTAAGGTTTTTATCACATTAATAAATATGAGGTAAACCTTGGGATAAATGCTTTAAGCTAGGATTCATACAATAGGATCTCACATTTTATAAAGCCTCACTAATAATCCCATAAAATATTCCATAAGACCATGGGGTATATATATAGAATAAGTGTAAGGTTTTGAACTAAGGTCTGGTCTAATGTTTAAAAACATGATTCAACCTTATGATAATATTCAAGCTAATTTTATGGTATTTATAATTTCCCCCCATGTACATTTAAATTTTAGGTCAAAACATATCTTCTAATTAATCTAAGACCAATCTTAACATTAAAGTACAAAATTTCTAAGCTTGATTAAGGAAAATAACATGTTCACTTAACTAAGTGAGATTGGTTTATGATATTTAATTTTGACATCCTCATAAACATCAATGATGGCCTCACGATCATCAATGATGTTGGTGTGAATGTCAAAATTAAGATCTAGTAATGTATCATCGAGGCTTAATTTTTACGGCCTCAAAGATGTCAAATTTGAGTCCCACATAACATAATAGGCCTTATGGAAATTTTGAACTATTACGCATTATTTGATCAGCTTCATTCAAGAAAGTGTGAAACATTGATCATGATCCGAGTAGCTAGTTTTGATTGGTTCCTATAGTCACAAATGGATTAAGTAAGATTGGGACCTCATAAAATTTAGACTAAGATTAAAGACTAATGTTTTATTCACATTATTAAATACAAATAGGACTTAGGATTAAAATCTATAAGCTAAGTTATAACATAATAAATTATGGACCCTTAGAATAATTAAAAGGAATTAACATAATCCTTTATCCTAAGGTTTCATTGTATTGATAAATACAATAAAACTTTAGGGTAAGACTTAGGTTAAGTCTATGATATAACAAAGTGGGCCCCTCTTGATTTTACACCATCTAATCTTTGACATCTTTATAACTATGGGTCATTAATCATGATCCAAATTATCAAGCATGATTGGTCCTTTGGGTTAAAGCTCTAGACTCATTAGGTCCATCTTGCACTATCTAATCATTTTTGCTCAAATTCACGTAGGTCATAAATCCTGTAGAGAAGCACATGGCTTAAGTTAAGGATTGGGGTAAATAAGATTTAGGATAAAGTCTTAGGACTAAGGTCTCATTCATGTTAATAAACATTAATGGGGCCTTAAGACTAAGACATTAGTCTAATATTGTGCAAATAAAGTCAGACCAAGATAGGAATGTAATAAAAAGGACCCTACAGTATTAAGTTTGGACCATGCCACATAAAAAGGAGTGGGAATCTCGAGATATGAAAGGGACCAAATGCACAATTTTTAGATTAAGGTTTGGTCATGTTGAAAAACATTACTAAGCCATAATATAAATATTAGGCTTAAATCTAAGTACTATTTAAAATGTTCCCACCAAAATATGAATTTGGTCCAAAGATCCTCAACTAGGGTTTTCAAAGGAGGGATTCAAGGAGCTTGAAATATAGATTTAATCTTGAGTTCCCATAGACCAAAGGCTAGTAAAATCTTGAATATGAATTAGACCATGAAATCTAAGTATAATTCATTCAATATAATTTCCATGAAACTTGAAACTGAAGCATGAAGATCCACTGTTAGTAGCATTAGGCAAAGTTAAATCAAAATCATAAACAAGAGGGCCAAACTCAATCAGGTGTAGATGATCTTCAAATTTAAATAATGTGAAAACATGCCAAAGACATTTAGATTAAGTGAATCTCTAATTTTAGAACACAAATTTTCATAATTTTAACACAAGGGTCCCCATTTTTCAAAAATGGGGGTATGTTTTCCTCAAAAAATGGTGACTTATAAGGGAAACATAACAATATGTTAGAATTCAAAGATTTTGGTTCAGACTATTAACTAAGTCACTTATTTCACTTGATCAGTCACCATTATTTAGATCATTTCATGGTTGAAATAAGTCTTACACCTATAAAGTTGGGATCAAACATCAAAACATAGTCATGATAAGTGTGTGCTTTGATTCCACTTAATTTTTGTCATGGGGTTTAGGATGCAGCTTCTAGATTTTATGACCTTAACCATTAAGGCTGAATTGTAACATGTTTATATATTCATTAAGGGCCATGATTTAGCTTAGGGAATGCTTAGGCATTGCTTTGGTACTAGCTAAGTGTTTATATCCCCAATAAAGATACCTTTGGCTCCACTCAAGGCCTTGCTCCACTACCATCTAGACATCCATAGCCTCGATGGAGGTTACCCAAATCACCTTTGCTTATAAATTTATTGAATTTAGTAAGCTCTTATTTTTGTCTTTTTAGATCATTTTGAATTTCTAGCAAGGTTGGGACCAAGTTAGCTAGATTTAAGGATTTGGTTAGATGTTTGGTCTCTAGACAATTATCCTTGGCTATAAACTTTGTCCCAGGTAATAATGTTCTTTAAGTACAAACATGACTATGTCTCAATGATTTAAACTTTCATCCTACATGCATAATCCTTATTAAAATTAAGCTTAGTTCATAACAAGGTTTAAGACCTTATGGAACAATTAACTTATCTATTAGTCTTTGCTAGCTTCTCTAAATTATGTCATTAAGCTTATATTTCATGCCCATGGCCAACATTTGCTTAAGATTCATGCCTGCATTTTTGAAATTATGGAGTTCTTGAGATACCAAATAAACTTTAAGCTAAGGGTTGTCCAAAATGACTTATTAAAGGCAAGGAACAAAGTAGAAAAAATCAAACACACTAGCCAAAAGCAACAAAGCAAAAAGCAAAGGAAACAAGCAAATAAATATGTACAAGATTATATATAAACAAGGGATAAGAAGGAAAGATAAAAATAAAAATAATCTAGCCCACCTACACTAATTCTAACTAGTCTTACAAATTACTCTATGAAGACCCCAGGTGGAGTATCAAAAAAGTAGTGCTTGAGATATTTCCCATTGGTAGACAGTGTGAATTCTACTCCTTGTAGATATTTCAATTTAAAGGTGTTGTTTCCAAGTGTCTCAGAGATCTAAAAGGGGTCAATCTATAGAGGTGTCAAAAGAAGTGTCCAAATATGTAAGTATCAACCTTTACATTTTTTAAGTTCAAATGAAATCATTTGAGCAAAGGATCTAAGAATCTTTAGTCAAAATAGCTATTACTAACCTCAAATCTGTTGAATTCATAGTTCTAAATCTATCTATACCAAAATATAAAATATCTCCTCAAAGAATATCAGTCTTTGTCTAAATGATCACAAAGACTAGTCTAAAACTATGAATATCACTGACCTTTACATAATTATTCTAAAAGAAACACAAATATGCAAAGATTAATGTGATATTTGAATAAAGTTTACAAAAACTAGCAAAGATACTACAAATCTACAAAGAATGGCCCTCCTTCTAGCACCAGTGGAGCTCCACCTGTTGATGCCTCTAAGTGTATCACAAGTGTTCTTAGTCTTTAAAGAACACTTCTCATTTTATAATTTAGAGCATGAGTAGTAGGTTATGTTAATTTGGTTACATGTGATGAAATAATGGCAAATCAAGAAAATTATTCCTCAATATTTACAAAATTTGGTGGTTGGGAGCCACTTTTGTCCTATCTTTACAAAGTGAAATAATTTGTGTTAGTAAGATGAATTATGTTCAAACGTAAGTCCAAATATTAACCTATGTGAATATTTATAATGATATTTAAACTAAAGTGATCTGATTAAAAAGGAAGTAAAAATGCAGGGTAAGGTAGAGAAGAAAGGTGTTGTTGATCTTCATCTCAGACATCATGACAATGTTTAAGTGTTTCCCAAGCATTCACTTAAAACCAATATATTAAATAAGATATCTTGATCTCAAATCACAATATATATCAAGAAAACTTCTAAGGAAGATAAGAAACAATAAAAATAAGAACTAAGTTTACTTTAAAGTATTACCCCTTTAAGTAGATAGCTGATGCACATCTACAAATGCAGAGCAAATAAAATGAAGTAAACTAGAGAACCTTCAATTAACCTAGCATATGC
Source organism: Torreya grandis (assembly GCA_037957365.1). Classification (NCBI taxonomy): domain Eukaryota; kingdom Viridiplantae; phylum Streptophyta; class Pinopsida; order Cupressales; family Taxaceae; genus Torreya; species Torreya grandis. The sequence goes on along the minus strand of JARHVA010003613.1, from coordinate 1,678,979 downwards.
ATAAGTTAACAATTCTACATTCAAAATGTATGTGTCAGTAATTCAAAAGAACTATTCAGATCTAAGATTTAGAACAAACAATTGAGAGAAAAAAATATAGCAAATGACACAAACAAATTCAAACAATATTTTTAGAATTCTTTACTTTCATTAATAGCTCAAAAGTATACAAGTTTTGGCTCAAAACTCCCTCCCCTTTATAAATGATAATGCTCCTTTTATAGACTTCAAATAAGCATGTCGATCAGTTGCATCAACTTATAAGTGTACAAAATGTTAAGGATAGTTGTCTTTTCTACAAAGTTTCTAAAATACACTAGATTTTCTAATATAAACTAACCTTTAGGTAAATGTAATAACAAGCTACACATGCATTTACAAAATAATATTCCATTTTCAAAATTTACAATACTTCCATAAAAGTAAATATTCCTAACTAACTGGTGGACCCTATGCTAATGAATTCCCTTGATCCTGCTTAAGTAACCTCAATGCCTTTTGATGTTGTTCATCAATAAATCTCAAATTGACTAAAGGTCATAAGAGGATATCATCTTCTTGATCTACCTAATCTCTTAGGTCCCTATCATTTCTCCCTAAGGCTTCTTTGATGATCCTCACCTCAATAATCATATCCTATACCATCAAGATCATATCCATGACCCTATTTTTATCAGTCCTAGACTTGCCTTGGCTCTTGCTCCTCACCTCCTACATGACCAAAGTGGTCCTATGTTTGAACTCATCATCTATAATGATTCCCATAGAGCTAAGTTTTTTAGGTTTTACAATCATGGTCCCTATGAATCATTCAATTCTATCTAGCAAATATTTATCATTCTTGATGAGTCTCTCTAAGAACTTGGACCATGTGCTCAAACTATTGATTTAATCTATAATCAACCCAAATATGGTGTTGAGATGAGCAATGTTGATGGTCTTGAAACTAGTGATTTTATCTCCTATGAAGATGCTAATAAAATCCTTCATCTTATCATTGGAACTCTGTTATTGGGTGATTAAGCCCTTGGCTACTTTATCCTATTGGTTTAGTGCACTCAGTATTTCCCTTATTGAATTCAAAGAGTAAAACATGTCATGAAATAATCCCTCAAACATTTAAATCATTGCATTAGGAATATATAAAATAGCTTGTTTCTTTAGATTATCCTTCTGTCATTGTAGGTTCTCTATTTATTATTTCATGCCTTTTATTCCAATTTGTAGTTGGGCACTTTGAGCCTGGGTAACCTCAAGTATATCCTCTTCAAAAATAGGGTGCTCACATGGTTTCTTACCCTCCACTTGAGTCAATCTAATTAAGGGTTCCACTTTTTAAAAATTGAATTCTTTCCCTAAAATCATGGCTCTATTTTCAGAGACTCTTTTCAATCTAGTTGTGGTTGGATCAAATTTGACACAAACTAAAGAGTGTGTAATATTTGGAGGCTCTGGGGTCTCAATTTGTGAGCCACTTGAATATCTAAGAGTAGCCACTTATCTTTCCTTCTCATCCTTCTACAACTCCACAATCCATGGTTTGAGCTCCTTATAAACATGGATGTTAATAAACTTTGTAATTTCCCATTAATGGTGTAGAGTTGGGATATTTTGTAATTTTCCATATATAAACAACTCCATAATGCTTGGTCCATGAATAGGGCTCTCATCACTAAAAAAATAACCTCACTCAAAGGGTGAGTGAGGGTTAATTTGGACCTCTTGGTTCTTGCAAAAACCAAGGCTAGCTCATCCTTTCTCTTTTGTGGGGGAACCACTGAGACTAAGTCACAGCTATCCCTTTCCCCTTTTCCTTTTCTATTTATTCATGTTAAGTTTGAGGATCCTCTTCCTACATCTCTTCTTCATCTAATATATAAGCACTAGCCAATGCCTCTAAGGCATCTTCCAATGTTTCCCTAAGATCCAATGCAATCATGTCAATGAACTCAATAGGTGACTCTAGATTTTTAGGTTAGGTAGAAGATGATGCCCCTTCATCAGGTCTTTCTTCAAGTCTCTCTTTCCCTAACCCTTGTGTAACATATGCCTCTAAATATTTTTGAGGAGGATTAAGAGATTTTCTTGGTAGAAAATGGTACTATAGAGGCCCCATCTACCATATTTCACCAGCTGGGTTCTTATCTCTTATCAATCTAGCCTTGAGTTTGATGTTGTGCTTCTTTAATCTAACCAATACTTCTAAAATTGAAGATGCTCAAATGTAAATTTAATCATGGACACTGAATTTATGTTTATATGTCATGTTAAATTTTTTTGGCTTTTAAATGTTTCACAACATTTTCTTAGGGATCCCAATGTCTCAATTCATTAAGCTGTAAATTGAATGAGTCTCTATGCCTAGAAATAGTGTCTACATTATCCCAATTTTGCAACATAGTTCTACTAATATTTAGTGGTAAATGATGTATTATGCCCTTCCTTTTTCCTTTACATACACCATCAATACCATGAAATAACTGGTATGTTATCTCTTATTCAGCTAGCTTGGTGGGTATATAGATTAGTATTTTAAGTGGTTAACATAAGGTTCCCTCTATCCTGATTATAGTGCAGTTAGGATATAACCAAATGTCCCAAATAAGTTCCACATACTTCTTGATCAAGGTAATAACCCTCATCATAGGTATCCTTGTAATAGCTTCTACTAAATTTATATACACACAGTCACAAATGAATTGTATATGATCCCTATGCTTGAATATATATAGTCTGAAATAATATTGGGGGACTATTTGCCTTCCCTCAGGTGACCAATTTCTAATGTTGGGGATTTTGGTAGTGGCTAGTAGGTCATCTAAAATATAAGACATCATGAATAAATTATTGTTTTTTTTCTTCTTTATGGTAGATAATTGTGATTTTAAGCAAATATTGATCATCTCACCTAATGGGGGAGTAAGTCCCTTTTTAACCATGAAATATATACACAAGGGACCCAAATTTTTTTGACATAAGTGGTGGAGGGGGATCCAAACAATATATTGAGTAATGTCATAATCATTTTAATTCTTACCCTAAATTAGGTGATTGGGATCCTTCTAGTGGGATCAGAACTATATGGGTTCCTGAATACAACCACGGGGAAAGGGTGATTTTTAGGTCATTTTTACTAGACCATTCTTTTATTATGGGTAAATCTACATGAGGCTTGCATATCTTGTAGTAATTTTCAAATTATATGGGGCAAATTTAATCAGCTCTCCCAAAACTATGTTTATGAACTATCATATCTTGATCAATTTTGTAATCTTTAAAAATAGGGGCAATAACATTGATATAATATAATACCTCTAGTTTCATTATCATGTGGTGGAGACTGGTCATTTGAATGGAGACTATGTCATAGTTTCTTTGACTATGGAATTCTTCTCATCCTCCTTGGTGATTGCTTGTAACTCTTCAATATCCTATAAAATCTTGGACCAGTTATTATCATAAATTTTTAATGCTACCACATCAAATTTAGTGTCTTTGAAGACTCTTCCTTCTATGTCTGAAGTCAATTATAGTTCTATGTCTTCCCTATTTTAATTTATGTATGCCATGGTTATGAGTCTAAAAATTTCTCAGTAGTGGTCTATAATCAACCTATGGACTAATTTTCACTTCTCAAATGGTAATTAGACTCTTTTTGGATTGATTATGATCAATTTGGGATCAAATTAGGGTTTTTGTAGACATTAGGGATTTTCTATAGCTTTAATGGTGATGGTTGTTGGCACTCAAGTGATTTCATGCATTATATTTGATTAGGAATTTTACATTTATACCTTTTCTTTTCCATTCCCATAAAATATTTAGTTTTGTCACTTTTTGCTCAAGTGGCATCAATGTGGTGTCTAGTTAGCACCTTCACAACACTTTGTTCATTAATGTTTAAAAATTGACTGTTGACCTTTGAAAATGTTACCTTTTTTATGTCATTGTATCAATCTATATGGATCAACATGGATCATTGATTCTAATCTTGCTAGTTGCATGCCATTGGATATCCTTTTTACTAGGCCCTATGGTTATACCACTTGGCAATCCCATGGGCCTTTTGATCTCTACATCTTTATTAGTCCCACAGTTAATGTGCATGTGCCATGTGGTGTTATCATGGGCCTTCATGGATTTTATTGAATAATCCACAATGATCTCACTATATTTGATCATGATGCCCCAATTAAGTGTGAGTTGTCAATCCTACAAAGGTACATGAATGTTAAGCTACTATGGGACCACGTAAATAACTAAGGTTAAATGCTTTCATATATGGTTTTTTTACCAATTTAACCCCTTGGAAAAATTTAATCAACACCATAGGTAAAAAACTTTATTTAGGGGTCAAATATGTCTTCATAAGGTGTGTTATATGTTACTTAGTGTCATTTTATGGGAAATATGCCTTGACATGGTTTATTTTAATCCTAAAGCCATTTTTTAGTCATCTAGGCAAATGGTACAGTTTTATTAACTTGTCCAAGTGTCCTAAACTCTTCCAAGTTCCTAATGTGTTAGATTCCCTATAAATATGTCAGCATTAACTGATCCTTGTAGGTGATAAACTGAAAATCAAGAAATAGTTAGAAAATGAAGAGTTTTGCACACTTGTATAGTAATCATATGGATTATTGTTGGTGATAAAAGTCCAATAACATTAATAAAAATCCAAACCAATAATTTCCATCATCCACAAGCTTTAACTAGTCTGAAAGTGCTAAAAAACCACTCTATTACTCTATCACTCCTTGGTAACATAAAAATAGTCAAAAGCTTGCACTCACTATAGACCGTATAGGTAGAATTGGAAGGAATGGATATGGTGTATGTTAGTAACTCTATTTGGATTCAACGTAGTGGAATTATTATGAAAATATAGGCCTTGATCTTTATGAATAATCTCTAAGAAGTTAAGATGCTTCTTGTGGCTTGTTCATCTATGAGGATTCCAGGTTTGCTCCTATTGTTATAGCTGAGAAAGGAGTGAGAAACAATGACTTGGTACGTGTGTATGGGGTATAATTTATGTAATTACCATGCAATTTTCATCATATAACCCCCTTCCATTTTATCACACCAAGAAGAAACTAGGTTTTGATTTGTTTGCCTAGTTGCAGTCAAAATGGAGGTTACAACACATTTCATGGTGTTCCAGGGTCTCAGGGATTTTTGATAATCCATCTACCTCACTATAAAACATTCAACCTCTTCTAAAATTCCTCCCCAAAGTCAAGGTTTGAAAACAAAATAAAGTTGGCATAATGGGCAAGTTTCATTCCAAGAAGAGTTGACTACAACTTTTGGGTTCTTAGTCCCAAAATGGTATAAATAAAGGACCAGGTGATTTTTTGAGTTGTTATATATCATGTCATGAGAAGTATCCAACCTCCCTATTTATTCCATATTGCATCCATATCCACAAGATACCAACATGAAAAATTTTAATGCAAGATGACAAGTAGAGGATGAGTTTTAAAACCTCCAAAGTTTATAAGAAATCACTAATTTTGCTCAATGATATCTACAGGAAGGGACAGCAGAAGTTATTTTGAACTCCACATTGATGGTTGTGGGCTATGCAATCAAATCCAAGCTTCTCCAACTAGTATAAGAAACATTTATGAGCTAAAATTATAATTCAAAGTGATTTTGATATTTTGACACTCTTATGAAAAGGTCCTATCCGTACAGGCCTATAAAACATCCACCTATAGCAAGGTCACTGGCAGTAAGGTGGAGTTTGAGAGTTGATGTGATTTGAGGGTTTTAAAAGTGAATTCACAATGCAATGGTTAAATTAAATATATTAAGGTTCTTATTTAATACCTAAACATAGCTTCAACTACCTCTAAACACCCCTAAAATGCACTCAACTTAGTCAGTCAATAGTGATAGTCAACTTGACAGGCATGAGCTAGATATGAGATTGGGGTTAAGATTTTTAAGCCTCCAAGGTAAATTTGGATTTTTGAAGTGGTGTAATCACCTATATAACATGAAGGAGAGGCTCAAAAACTATAAAATATGCTCAAATTACTGAAATAGGGGTTAGTATATGACTATCTCTGTCAAGATAGCAAACACAATCACTTTGAGACTAAAGCACAAGTTGGGCTAATGTGAAAGACTTAGAGGTGGAAAAAAAGCATGAAATTAGAGTGTAGAACTAAGGAGAATATACAGGAAGAGAATAAACATCAAACAAACCTTAGTTCCTAACCTTGTATCCTCCATAAAAGCAAAAGCATAGTACTTCCCTTCTAACCCTTCAGGATTTGCATAGGAAACTCAATCTTGGGTTTTCAAACAGCTAGTAGGTCATCCTTAAGAGTAAAGAGCTAAGAATTGGTGAAGTTAATCAAAATTAACCTTGATACCATGTACAAGAATTATTTTTTTAGTTCCTAAAATGGAAGTGTCCCCTATTATATCTCAGACAGGGGCCACTTTTACCTTGCATAGTCATGGCCAAATTGAAGATAAGGGTCAAAATTGTGCACTTGAGGTGAAGTAAGGTTACTAATTATTTTTTTAAATTTTCATCATGATTAACACCATTATATAAAATTTATTTTAGAGGTGGAATCCATGCCAAAAGTCTTGGGTTATTAAGGGTGCAGGCATGGCAAGTGTGTAAACAGTTGGGCTAGTGAGCAAATAAGGGTCACCTATCATTTTTTTGGTCATAATAATCCATTATGATGATTTAAAAAGGTTTATATGATTTGTATACATGTTTTTAAACTTTTGTTTTGCAAATTTTCTCTTCAAGTGTTCATTTTGAGCCCAAACTATCAACAGGCCTCACAAAATGCATAGGTGGAACTCGAATGTCAGATTGAAGAGCTCATAACTTCCATGAATGTTGGAATGGGGTTCTAAGATAATTGGAGAAAATATTAAGGTTCCTTAATAATATTTAAATTTTATTTTTAGGGATCTCCAATGTGTGAATTTCATGAATGAACCAAAAAGGGTTAAGATGCTTCAAACCCTCCAAATGATTGTTTTAGAACTTGATTAGAGTAAAAGGTAGTTTTATGCACCCAAATGGATGTTTAAATATGTAAAACACCATGTAATCCTTTATAATTCTCCTGGTGATCATCGCATGCCACTGGTCTTCACTTACAGGTACAGGGTTGTACAGAATAAGCCAAATAAGGGCATTTAATAATGGAATAGGGGTCTGTACAGATGTTCAAAGGCTCAAATTGAACATGGATGATTATGAGTTGGTATAAAAAGTTAATAGGGTGCCATTTATCCTAGTTTTTATATTTAAAATCCTAAAACATGCATTTTTGGCCTTTTAGGCTAAAGAGGCCTAATTAGGGAGGCTAATAGACTAAAAAGCATACTTTCCTTGGGATTTAGACTTGTAAACTTTGCACAAAGATTAAGGATGGAAATGGGTCCTCAAAATTTTTTTCACTAAGTCTTAGAGGTCTGTAAATTTTCCTATGTAGGTGGATTTATGCCAAAATAGGGCTACAAGGAGATAAGGCCTAGTAAAGGCTTTGTCATCAAATTGGGGACTTGCAGAGATTTTGATGGTTCCAAGTGGTGTTTTTTTAGTATAAAATTATTATATTAGGCTTTCCATGAATAATATTGTCATAACTAAAGATAAATCCCAATTTTATCTATTTTGGCCAAATTGGGCCTAGTGAGGTGAAGAGGCCTAGTGACACCTATGAAGGTAATTGATGTTTTTAGGTGGTGTGATAGTATTATATGCTTCAAGATGATCCCCAATTTTCATTTGGATGTATACATAACTTCAAAATAGGTCTAATGACCTAATTCTTTCATTTCACCACTTGTCAAGAAAGAGTTTCAAAGTTCAAAGATGCTTGTGAAGGGTTTCTATGCCACATGGAGGGAAGATGCTCAGTTTGGAATGTTTTCAGGTTCAAATAAGTTTCATGAATATTCCTACACCTCATCCACATTAATTTTAATATATCTTATCATGGTAACACATGTATTTTCACCCCTTCAACTTCCATCTCTCTCTCTCTCTTCCTCCAAATGTTATAAATGCAAGCTATTTTGGCTTTGAAAGAGATTCAAAATTTTGGTATGGTGAATCCATACCAAAATTTTACCTTTATTTTTACTTATATTAATTATAATCAATCTATTTTTACTCAAATTTCATTTACAATATGTGTTGAAGTGATCTCTTTGAATGTCAAGTATAGATTAGGTTCATCTTGCTTTCATACAATCCTTGAATATTTTGTTGCAAAATGGCTTCCCTTAGCAAGTTTCATAAAGTTTATGCTATTAAAATAGGCTCTTTAAGTGTGTATGATATTATTAGTGTCACATGTGACCTTATTTTCACTTGCCTTCATTTGTTAAGTGACTCTTTGCCTTCATGAGAAACACTAAAGCTAAGAGCTCCATCAATGGTGTTGAGGCTAGTTTGACTATCTTAGTCCATTAGGAAAACTGAAAGTGTATGTGGAACCAAATATTGGTGTATCATCTCTTAGTTTATGTTTTTTTTTATGCATCTCTCTCTCCCTTTTCACCCATGATAGGTAGTTTTAGGATAATAAGCACATCAAGCCATATCTAGGGAGTTAGCCCTCATAATACTAGAGGTATACTTCCACTATAGATGCCCCACACACATAGAAGTATTCCCATGTTACCCAAATCTTGAAGAGGCCTGAACATCCTCTTATATGGTGTAATATTTGGAGAAAACATTTTTATCTCATGTTAATAAACATAAAATAAACCTTAGGCTAAGTTTAGATCATAGAAAAAGGGGACCTGATATAATAAAGAGGACCTAACTTAAGGATTTTGACTTAAGGTTTTTATCACATTAATAAATACAAGGAAAACCTTGAGATAAATGTTTTAAGATAGGCTTCATATAGTATGATCTCATATTTTGTAAAGCCTCGCTAATAAGCCCATAAAATATTCCACCAAACCATGGGGTATATATAGACTAAGTATAAGGTTTTGAACTAAGGTCTGGTCTAATGTTTAAAAACACGATTCAACCTTATGATAATATTCAAGATAAGTCTATGGTATTTATAATTTCCCCCCATGTATATTTAAATTTTAGGTCAAAACATAGCTTTCAATTAATCTAAGACCAATCTTAACATTGAAGCACAAAAATTTTAATCGTGATTAAGGCAAACAACATGTTCACTTATCTAAGTGAGATTGGTCTATGAGCTTGAATTTTGATATCATAAAAGACATCAATGATAGCCTCACAAACATCAATGACTTTCATGTGAATTTCAAAATTAGGTTCTATTAATGTATCATCAGGGCTTAAATTTGATGGCCTCATGGATATTAAATTTAATTTATATGGAACACAATAGGTCTTATGGAAATTTTGACCCATTACACATCATTCGATCGGCTTCATTTGAGCAAGCATGAACTATTGATCATGCTCTAAGTATTTGGTTGTGATTGGTTCCTTTAGTCACAAATGGATTAAGTAAGCTTAAGACCTCAAAAAATTTAGACCAAGATTATAAACTAATTTTTTATTAGTATTAATAAATATAAATAGGACTTAGGATTAAAGTCTATAAGCTAAGTTGTAACATAATAAATCATGGACCCTTATAATAATTTAAATGACTTAACATAAGCCTTTAACCTAAGGTTTTATTATATTGATAAATACAATAAAAATTTAGGGTAAGACTTAGGTTAAGTCTATGTCATAACAAAGGGGGACCCTCTTGATTTCATGCCATCCAATCTTTGGCATCCACTTAATTATAGGTTATTGATCATGATCCAAATGATCAAGCATGATTATTCCCATGGGTTAAATCTTTGGACTCATTAGGTCCATCTCATGTCACCCTATCATTTTTGCTCGAATACACATGGGTTGTAGATCATGCATAGAAGCATGTGGTTTAAGTTAGGGCTTGAGGCAAATAAGACTTAAGATAAAGTCTTAGGAATAAGGTATCTTTCACATTAATAAACATGAATGAGGCCTTAAGATTAATACATTAGTCTAAGCTTGTGCAAATAAAGTTGGACCAAGCTAGGAACTTAATAAAAAGGACCCTACAGTATTAAGGCTGGACCATGCTATGTAAAAAGGAATGGGAATATCAAGATGTGAAAGGGACCAAATGCACAACTTTTAGATTAAGTTTTATTCATGTTGAAAAACATGACCAAGCCTTAAATAAATATTAGGCTTAATTTTAAGGACTATTTAAATGTTCTCCCCAAAATATGAATTCGGTCCAAACATCTTGAGCTAGGGTTTCTGAAGGAGGGATTCAAGGAGATTCAAACATGGATTTAATCTTGTGGTCCTACATACCAAAGGCTAGTAAAATTTTTATTATGTATTAGACCATGAAATCCAAGTATAATTCATTTAATGAAATTTTTATGAAACCTACAACTGAAGTATGAAGATCCACTATTAGCATCATTAGGAAAAGTTAAAGAAAAATCATAAAAAAGTGGGCCAACCTTAATTAGGTGTGGATCATTTTCAAATATAAATAATGTGTAAACATGCCAAAGACATTCAATTCAAGTGAATTTTTAATTTTAGAACACAAATTTGCATAATTTTAACACAAGGGTCCCCATTTTCAGAAATGGTGGTATTTGTCTTCAACAGACTCTATGTGACACCTAAGCCTAAATAACTTTAACTTTTTTGACATATAGACACTTTTAATTTTTTTAATTGACTCTTTAATCATATTAAATTGACATATTGAACTTATCTTAATAATTAAACTAATATTTTAAATTGACATTTAAATAATAAAAATGCTACAATTCAAAAAGCTAAAAATAGACTCAAATTGTAAAAACCAAGACACTTATACATATCAATAGACTAAATTACACTTAAAATGATAATTTTAAATTAAAAAAATTAAGTGACTCGTTTTAAAAACACTATATACCTATTAAAAATATATTTTAGCTAAATAACCCGACTAAACTCAAACTTTGAGTGGCTTACATGAAATGTGTACACCACAAAAGCAACTTAAACAATAAAATATGTAAGCTTAAAATATTTCAACAAATACTTTAACTAATATGGCTTGCTAATACTAAACATATTTAACAACCTACTGAACTACCAAAAAACACAGACTCTTTGACCTGAAGATTCCAAAATCATTATCAACTTCACTCGCCAGTTGTATTATGCCAATAATCCTTGGCTGACATAGAATGAAACATAGCTTGATATTGACTGATATTAAGGGAAGAAGCCATGGAGGCATACATGTAAATTATAATCAATATGTGATCAAGTTTAACTCAAGATAAGTCAAACAAATAATTCTTCATGTACCAAATGAAATGTGAAGGGTAAGGCAAGTGAACTAAAAATTACTGAATTTGAATACAAAAGCTGAGTGTGGGAGGAGATCATAATGGTGATTCAAAGGATAGTTTAGTGATGAACTATGGTTGATTTTCTATGTGCATTGATATGGGAGTATGTTATTTCATCAAATATTGAATAAATCTCAATGTAAATTGATTCACTTCCATTTAAATCTTGATGGGTGTCGTTTGGATAGCAAAACTATAGGTGATTTTGCAGTTGTTGAGAGTTCTACATTCATATATCTACTATAATGGAGGATGGATCTTTGACTAATGAATAGTATATGTGGAGAAGACCATGACTCAGAACCACATTTTTATTTATTTATTGATGTCAAAGCTAAGCCAAAAATTAATCCATGTGATAGAAGGTTATATGTATGAGTGTACGTATTCAATATTTATAATAATCCTTGCTATCAACACTAAGCTAGAATAGAAAATATAAATAATTATACAAACAGATCTACATGTTAAACTAATTTTAGCTAAACTTATATTACAAAGATTTTCAAAATAATTTTTTTGTCATCTACAGGAGTGAAGTATTAAACAAATGCTCCTATTTTATTCTAAACCTCCATCATAAAAAGATCAAACACTACTCTGATACCAGATATTATTTTTATCAGATTTTACATAAATAAATTTAAAAAGAGAGTCAAACATAGAAATATTTATTCAACCCAAACTACTATTATATTATTCACTCTCACCAATAATATAATCAAACTCATACAAATATATAGGAGACATAGATCCTATAATTGGGGATGCTCTGATCCTTACAATCACTCAACAAACAACCTCCAAACTATATAATATCTACATGTATATTATTATTTTTATTCACAACAATAACATACCAAACAATATAATCTTAGGTAATAGTATAATTACTACTTAACAAATTAAATGACCTAATGTAAATGCTAATCCTTAACATTCAATTAGTGGAGATTCTTGAATTTTACTGCATGTTCCTCTGCAAAGATTAATCCAAATCCCTAAATGGCTATATGGCCACAAATTTATTCCATGTGTGGTTTTTATGTAGGGGAGTATCCAACCAAATATAGGTATATAAATATCCTTTCATGAAACATGTGATAACTAAGTAAAATACCATTAATGAGAAGGTAAACCTAGTTTCCTTAGACTTAGTCATCTACACATTGAGTACAAATCCACCTAAAGATCAAATAGTCATAGCCCAGACTTGCTTGGCATATGGTATCTTTATATGGATGGGGCTCATTCCAAGTAAGCTAATGGGGCTAGTTCTATACTTATAGATCCCCTAGGGATAAAATATTTAACATCATATATGTTACAATTTCTCTGCACTAATAACCTGGAAAATTATGAAGCTCTAATACAAGGATTATAATTTGCATTGAAATATAAGGAAAATGAACTGAGAGTATTTAGTGACTCTGACCTAGTGGTTAACTAGATTAAGATTAAACTTCAATGCAAGCTATCATACCTTATGAGGTATAATTATATGGATTAGGACCTAATCAAGATGTTTAATGTGCTTAATATCATCCATATCCCCTAAGAGGAAAACCATGTAGTTGTCTCACTAAAATTTATGGTAGCAAACCTAACTCCCTTGGATGACACTAAGTTAAAAAAGTTCTTTGTGGGACTCATCCCATGTCCCTCTATCATAGAAAACATTAAAAATGTTTAGGTATTATAAGATGACTATAAGATCATCTAATTTCCCAATATTAAGGGAATATTTGAGACCCAATTTATAGATGAGAAAGATAAAGACAAACCTAGGGCTGAGCTGGATAAATTGGGATCCTGAATATTCATGGGAACTAGATCCCAAATGTGATGATCTCATCAAAGAGAGAATTTGACACTTTAGACCCCACTTTCCAAGCAAAAAATCTCAAGTTCAAGGACCAGGGGTGTCAACTCATCAACCTTGTCCTGAAACAAAATCCCTAGATGGTTAATGTGTGTCCTAACTAGATTAACCACAAATTAGAAAAGTTTCAAAGGTTAATACTAAGATATAAATACTTGATTACCTAGGCCTATGGGGACCTTAATGTCTTCAACCCAAGAGTGATCACTCATGTAGAGTAGGATTACAAATCATGTTAGTTCATGTGTTAGTAAGGAAAAAAAATAATAACCATAAATAACCTCTCATGCTATGCCCTCCCTTGAGGGGTGGTGTCAATGAAATCAATAAACTAATGAGAAATGAAAGACAAGAAATACCCTCCCAAAGTATCTCTCCTTCAAAGATAGTCCATAAATGTGTTTGTTCTTGGATTTGGTGCTTTGAGTCTTTGAAAATGTGGTTGGGTAAGTTCTTCTAACATCTTTTCTATCACCAAAGGCTTTTGATCTTTGATTGATCAATTTGGAGATATTAGTGAAGCTCTTATAGCGAAAATTTTGCATAGATTATTTACACTAAATTGATTATTTTTTTGTCTATGGTGGATCATTTATTTATAATTTTCTATAAATGTTGAGAATAAATCATGACCATCCATCTTGAGATCAAGATGTGTGGCCAAGGATAAATTAAATTTTGGAGGATAAAACAATTAATATTTTGTAATAAGGGAGTATTAATGAGGCATGGCTAGACTTAAACTAGATATTTATCTCCATTAATGCCTAGTGCTTGACACCCTTTTGATGATGTCATGGGTGATGTCATGGCCATAATATTTTGAATTATGAATTTACAATAATAGGTATTTAATAACTTTCCAAAGATTTTCCACTTAAGCTCTTAATTTGATTTGATTTACTTAATGACTTTACTTAGTATTTTGTAATTCTTAGAAATTGGTTGCATGTTTAATCAAAATGGTCAAAAATGTCAATTTGTTTGGTCATAATTTGAGTGGATTTGAATCATAAGAAGATAACAGTTGTGAATGATGCATTTCGCTATTCAAAGATACATAAACACAAATCAACACTTGCATGTGACATGTGAAAATGAATTAGAGTGTTTAAATGGTCTATAATGATAATTTTCTTAGTTATAGACTTGACATTAAGTTAACTAGAAAAAGTTAATTATTACATAAAATGCATTGCCCCATTCAAGGATAAATTAGTGCAAATCAGAACCTACACATGATATGTGTGGGGAAATTAGAACATTTCAATGATTTTAGTCTAGATTGTACATTGTTGTAAAATGTAATTTAGATTTGTAATCTGAGTAAAACTATGCTAAGAATTGGATGTCTACATTTTACACCTATTTGAGAAGGTGTGGTGAGACATTTATTTAAAGTATCAACTTTTCAAAGAATAAAAAGGTCACTTAAAATGATCATAATTAGAAAAAATAAATTCATTCCCTCTTTCCTCTAAAATTTGCATGAGGCACAAATAAATAGGGTTAAAAAAAATTCCCCAAATAACATTTGGGTGGCCTATGATTCCCTCTCAAGGGGAGGACATAAAAATTCAATATTTTAAGGGTTGGCCCTCGATCAAAAAAAATTCATGTAATTCATCAAATGAGGCAAAAAAATAGAGAAATTAAAATTAAATGGTTTCAAAAATAGATAAATAGGGTGAGAATGAGCGTCCCAAAAAGATAAATGGGGGGAAAATAGGTCAAGGGCAAAATTTTAAATTTTTACTATAAGTTTACCCCTAGGGGTGAAAATCATTCATTTTCACCCTCCACTATTGTAATATAAAGCTCTTACAATTGTGCATGAGAGAGCTAAGTAGAATGGCCAATATCCCATATTGTCAACACTTGGGGAGCATGTATGAAAGTACCAATGACCACTAAGGAATAAAGCATTAGTAGGTATCCTTTTGGGTTTTTGAGTTTTGAATTTAATGTATTTATTAGTAAGTACAAATATAAACTTAGGTGATCTTGCCATTTGAATAATATGAAAACAACAAGGTCACCACTAAAAATGGTGGGGTCACCACCAAAAATAATGGGATCCTAGGATTTTTTATCAAGGTCATAGGCCAAAGTGATGAATGCATGGCCGAATCAGTGACCTCACCCAATTTTAAGGAAATCACCAAATTGATGGTTTTGCATATTAGGGTGAATATTGTGAGAATGGTGATATCATCAATCAGATGGTAGGGTCACCAAGTTAAAGCATAGTTAAAAGGGACAAATCATCAAAAATAGTGAGGTCATCCTACCAAATGGTGATAATAGCCTACAAATCGATGAGTTTGAAGACCAGCAAAGTAAAATAGTGGGATAGCCATGGAAATGGTGAAACCAATCTACTAAATAACAAGATTATTGATAAAAATGATAAAGTTCCTAGAAAGACCAAATGAGGAAGAGGGAGAGAAAATGTGGCTAAGAGAATATTATTCTAGACCTTAAATTATAATAAATTAGCTAGACTTGATTAATTAGTGGAAAATGAAGAAATGATTGACTTGGTTCCTTATGTGGTGACTTATAGGGGAAATTCAGGGTCATTATGGATTGTGAGTAATGATCCTAAGTGTTGCAGTGATAGGGTATATAGATAGAAGAGCTTATGGGACTTATAGAGGTGACAGAGCTATATCACCTATCTTGACTATCTATGATTCACATGGATAGAGCCTATCTTTTGGTGCTTGTAGAGCATTGGTATTTTGAGACATCTACTTTTCATTTTCCAACTGAGGAGCCCACAGTGACCTTGGAGGATGTCCATAGGATATTACGAGTGCACGTCTAGAGATAAAAGATCACATGGATGTTAATAGGCTGATTAGTAATACTAGAGGAATTACTTAGCATGACTAATGTTTAGGTAGTGGAGGGGTTTATAGATGCATTGGAGGACTTGGCTTGGCCTCCAGACCTTGAGGTAAGAGTAATAGAGGTAGGGCCTCTAGCAATGGCACTATTACTAATCTAAGGAATAGTTCTCTCATAGGTTATGATTTTAATAGCTCTTATCAGTGGCCTTCTATTATCAAACAAGAGTGGATGGTTCTTTAAGATTGGACTACTTAGAGTGGTATAAGACATGTATGATCATTATACATAATTTTTAGGGGGGCTATCATTTTGGCCCAACTGAATTGAGATTTACACTA
>JARHVA010003613.1:1537500-1657500 GCA_037957365.1 Torreya grandis | reverse complement strand
CCCCAAAGTAACTAATCTTATATACAATGGTTCAAGAGGTTGTCAATCATAGAAACACTTGAGATGTACAAATTTTAATTGTTCTAGGAGTTCTTTACCTTCTAGAGTAGCCAATTTGTATGCCCCTAAACCATAGCTTATTGTAACTACATGTGGGCACAACTAATTAGGTTGAAACTTACCCTTATTCTTGTGGTCATCATTGGTATTCTTTTGATTTTATTTTAGGACCAAGATGCCAACTTCAAAATCTTGAGGTAGAATGTGTTTATTATATCTACGATGCAACTTATTTTAATATGCTCTTAAATTATCCAAGGCAACTACATGCTTACCATCAAGAATTTATATCTCTTGTAACCTAGAAATTTTATAGTCTTTATCATCAACAATGTGATGCAAAGATACTCATGATGAGGGTATCTCAATCTCAACTAGGATAATATCCTATGTGACATAAACAAGGGCATATGGGTCGGATTCTATAGGGGTATGATGATTAGTATATTAGGCCTATAGGGCAGGAAATATTTACAAGTGTTAATTACAACCAGCATCATTGACAATCTTCTTAAGGATTTTGATAATTAATTTGTTGGATGCCTCAAATTTACCATTGCCTTATAAGTAATATGGTTTGGATTTATTATGTTTTATTTTTAATTGGGTACAGAGGTCTTTAATGTCTTTGTTCATAGATGAACTATCATTATTAGATATGATTCAGGTGGGTATACCATAATGACAGATGATATGGTAATAAATAAACTTGGTGATTTACTTCCCAATTAAATCAGTGAGAGGAATGGCCTCAATCAACTTAGTAAAATAATTTTTAGTAGTAAGAGTGTGTTTATGATTGTTAGATGATGTTGGGTTTATTTTCCTCATGAGATTAATACCCCACATAGAAAATGGCCATGGTGTAGTAATCATTTGTAGAGGTAATGAATGTGCATGTATCAAATTACCTTGTTGTTGGTAGGTAACACATTTATTGATGTATTTACAAGCAACTATTTCCATATTGGACCAGTAGCATACTATTCTTATGAGTTTATTTGTAAGGATCATGTTCCTAGTGTGGGCCCCACACATGTATTTGTGGACTTCTTCAAGTGATAATGTTGATTCCCTAAAAGATAAGCAATGAATAAGCATTCTATAATATCCCTTATGATAAAGTGTGTTTCCAAGAAGGTTATAATGGCTTAGGTGATGAATAAAAGTTGATGGTAATTATTTGAAATGTTGGGAGGAAGAACTTGGTCTTGAAAATAGTTATAAATATATTGGTACCGAAGAGGTTCAATTAGGAGATTGTGACTAGAAACAATAAAAACCCTTTATGAATATAGTAATATATGATTAGGTTGTATAAGCTTCTCAATGATAAACTAATACTCTTCAACACTATTGGAAACTTGTATCATGGACCCAATTTTTGTCATTGAATAGATTGATCAGTTATTGACCCATGGTACCTGTTCAAATTATAATCACCTAAAATGTGGCTTGAAATTGTCTACAATATGTTTTTAGGGTAAAAAATTTGCATCCCTAGTCTGACATTGGTTTGTAGTCTGATTAATGATTAATAGAGAGTCCCCATAAACCATTAACTACTAGATATCCGATTATATTACAAGACAAAGTCCTACAATAAAGGCTTCATAATCAGACATGTTGGTGTAGTTGAAGCTAATATTAAATACCTTAGGTATGAGGTTCCCTTGTGGTGAAACCAATAAAATACTAATTCTCGATCCATGACATGTGAATGAGACATCAAAATATAATTTATAGTGTTCAAATTCACAAGCCACTTCCTTTATCATCATGATAGAGTCATATAGAAAATAAAATGTAAGTGGTTTCATATTTATGATAGGAGATTCAACAAGTTGATATGTGATGACTTACCCCTTAATAGCTTTATGATTCTAGTACTCAACATCAAATTTAGTGAATAGCATAACCCATTTAGCCATGTGACTAGTATGAGTTTCTTTAGACAATAAGTACTTGAGAGGGTCCACCTTAGCAATGACAATAGTCTTATTATTCAACATGCAGTGCCATAAATTTTGGGAAGTGAACACCATATCTAAAAAATATTTATTAATATGTGAATAATTATTCTCATATGTTAATAGTGTCCAACTCAGATAGTAGACTGCATGTTTTTTACCTTGTTCATCATGTTGGGCCAAAATTTCCTCTAGTGCATGTTATATTGTTAATATATAAATAAGCAATGAATTGTAAGGTGTTGGCAGTCTCAATACTGGTGGGTTGGATAAGCATGTCTTTAGTTTTTCAAATGCTTTTTTACATTCAATATCCCACTAAAATGCAACACCTTTATTTAAGAGGTATGTGAAAGGATGGCATTTATCTAATAACTATGATCTAAACCTATGAATAGATTATATTTTTCCCTATAGGCTACAGAGATATTTTAGATTGGAAAGTGGAGGTATTTCCATGATGGTCTTGACATTATCAGGATCTAATTCAATCCCTCTTTATGATATAATAAATCTAGTAGTTTTCCTGAAGTAATACTGAAGATGCATTTTTTAGGATTGAGATGAACCTTGTATTCATGAAATATCTCAAAGATTATCCACAACATGTCAGGATGTCCAGTATGGGTTCTTAATTTTACTAAGATGTCATCAACATAATATTCAACTATATCATTCATCATGTCATGGAAGATGATAGTCATGGCACATTTATAAGTGTCACCAACATTCTTTAAGCCAAAAATCATGACTTGGTAACAAAAATTTCCCCATGGTGTGGTGAACATAGTCCTTTGTTGGTCCTCTAGTGTTATCTTGATTTGGTTATACCTAAAGAATCTATCCATGAGGGATAACATATCATAACTTTTAGTTGAGTTGACAATCATGTCAATGTTTGGTAGAGGGAAATTATCCTTAGGACATGATTTATTGATGTCTCTAAAATTAGTACACAAGTGTATGCCTTATGGATTTTTACTAACCAAGACTATATTTAATATCCATTCAAACTAGTCTAGTGGCATTATGAAGCTAGCTCCCCATAATTTATCTCTCCTTTTTCACTAATATGGAAATGCATGGGTGTATTTTCCATAATTTTTACTTGACTAGCTTAGCATCTAGATGTACTATAAGTTGATGCATGACCAAGGCAGGGTCCAATCTTGGCATGTCTGAGTAATCCCATAAGAATATATCAATAAAATCCCTCAAAATAGTGATAATATAATAATGTTCTTTGTTAGTGATGGATGTGCCTAGATAACAAATCTTAGGATCTTCATAGGTTCCAAGGTTTACCTCAGTTGTATTCTCTACAAGAAGTGTGGATTCCTCTTCTAGAATAATAGGTAATGTTTGATACAAATTCTATTCTTAAGCTATTACTTTTAAGTCCAAAGGCTCATTCATATAGTAAGAGGAATCTGATCTATCTATTCTAGTAATGGCCAATTCACAAATTTATTAGGAAATTAGAGAGTAAGAAGCTTAAAGACTTTATGTTGTTCATAAGTAATAATGGAATTGGGTGTAAAGTTTGGACTTAGTGGACACCTCACTTTATATGGAGGTGATAAAACTTCCCTATCTAAGAGTTCCTAAAATAGGTTTTCACTCAAGGGATTATCTTTATCTTTACTATTTACCTAATTAATGATCACCTCAAAGATGTTTTCACTTGAATATATCAATGCTTTTCTATTGCATAACCAAGGAAGTTTGATTACACTCCAAAGTAGGTAGTAGGGTCTAATGAGAAGTCTAAACCTTATTTGTGATAACCAAGTGGAAATCCATCTCTAAGGCCCATATACTTTATAATAGATTCCTTGTTTTGAAACTCATCTAGAGGTATAATATATCTTTCTTGGTCCCAATCATTAAGCTCAAGATGGCAAAGGGTATGTGGGTAATGAGTTATAGTGGTCATAATGGAATTAGAATCAAATAGGTTAGTATTAGCTAGCTCATAATAGGAACTATAATGGGATGTTATGTCACTAATGGGAATTTATTCATCAATTAAGAAAGAGGAATCACTTTCAAAATACATGAGGTAATCCCTAGGTGGTATAAATATGAGGTCATAGTTCTTAGTATGTTTGCCAGCAGATAGAAGATCAAAAATACCTTGCTCACATGTCCCCAAGTCTTTACCTACATAGTCTAAATTATCCATAATTTGATTAGGGATAGCGTATTTAGGATTCTAAAATCAATTAGAAAGGCCATTAGCATACAACTAATCTCCTTAAGCAATGGCCTCTTGATCTTAATTTGGTGAAGTGTCTGGTACAAATACCATTAGCTACTTCTATTGAGGTGTGTTTTTCTTCTAAAAAACCATGTTGGACCTAATAGGGATTTCAAAAGGTTTTGGTATTCCATTGGACTTGGGATATTTGGGTAAATTTCCTATATCAAAGGCATATTTCAAATGGTATGTGAAAATGTTGGCATCCTCAATAGTAAAGTGGTTTATAATGGCTATAATAAATAAATCAGTCAAAGTGGATGTAAGATAACTAGGGTCGATATAATTGGATTAAAATTCTTTAGAAATTATGGATTTATTCTTCTTGGCTACAAATTCAGAACTAGGGAAATAATTATAATTCCTATATGCAGCCTCTAAGTACTTATAATATTGGTATGGCTATAGATCAACATAAATAGTTACCTCCATTCTAGAATGGGGGAACTTTAGTCATTGATTCAAGGTAAAAGATACATCTTCTAATTCATGGATCCAAGGATGACCAAGAAGCAAATTATAAATAAATTCTATATATATGACATGGCATAGGGTATCATGGGTTACAAGCCCAACAATAATTGGCAAATAAATGGTCCTTGAATACTTTCTTTCAATGTTATCATATGCTTTGATTATGGTTATTTATAGCTACATGTCTTTAGATTTATATCACAAATGTTGTATCAATTTTAGTGACATTATATTCATCTCTAAACAATTGTCTATAGGAACTCACTTGATATTGTGATGTATTATAATGACCTTGATATACAAGGGATTATTATAGCTAGGACCAAGAGAAGACATATCATGTTGATCAAAGGTAAGTTGTGGGATTGAAGATAAATATCCCATGAGTATTTGGAATTGGCTAGGGTTAATGTCCTCAGGAATAGTGGAATGTTGGAGGAACTCATTTAGTATGGTCTTGTAAATTTTTGATATATGTAAGAGATATAAAATAAAAATTTGTACAAATGTTTTGCTTAGTTATTCATAAATACTATATGGTTTCTCAATAATAGGGAAGAAGGTTTAGACTTAGTTGGTACAAGGTTAAGTTTAGGATTAGAAGGAACAAGGTTCAAATTTAGCTTAGCATTGGAAGAAGGAAAAAGGCCTTGAAGGGTAACTTGTGAGCATCTAGTTGTGATTGCATAATTTTGAGTTAGTAGGGAGTTATCATAATTATAATAATTGGGTGGTAGTCTAAGAATAATAACCCACAAAAACTAAGGCATAATATAATTTCTTGAATTTGGTGCAGCCTTACTTGAGGAAGAGGGTTATGACCCTAAAATAGAGGGACCAATGCTTTGAGAAGGTTTAAATAGTACATGGGATTTAACTATAATGGTGGTGACATCATTATTATAAATACACCCCATGGTATGATTATAATCATATGTCATAGTATTGTAACATAGGTTATTAGCTTTAGTATCATTATCTTGAATATGTTTTTGATCTTGTCCTTACTGACATTGACCCTATCCTTGGTTCAAATTATTAAATTGTTATTGTTGTTGGTTATGCTTGGGAAATGGGTCTTTATAAATGCCCATATCCTAATTAGTGTTTTATGTTGCTATTTTAGTTCAATCTCTCTGATCTCAATCAGGTATTCAATGAGATTCCTCAATTATACACATTGATAAATGGCATGGCCAATAACACAATAGAAATCACAAAACTCATATTCATAATACCAATCGAGTTTGGTTTGATCTTCAATAAATGATTTGAATATAGGCCATATTATTAGATTGTCTATAACTAGCTTCTAGAATACTACCTCAATAGGTCCTCCTAACTTGTTGAATGGTCTATATTTTTTGAATCCTCTACATGGAGGAACTCTCTACAAAGTGGGTGGTGGATTAGGTTGTGCATTTAAGCTAGCATATCCTGAATTTTTTTCACATGTCATGATTATGTTACTCTATTAACCACCATGTTATTTTTTTATTAAAATATTAAGGTTTCTCTATAGTATTAGATTGAAAAAGTGTTTTAAGTTTAATTAAATGTTTGAGCCTATGAATGTATTTTCACTAGGCTTCTAGTAATAAGTTCTTTCTTAATTTTCACACCCTTCTCAATTATTTCTTCAAATGTGTTGGCACAAGTCATTCTCAGATTATGGTCAAACTCAAGGTGTAGGTTTTGTGCAAAGATGTTAGCTAGCTACCTATCTAGCAAATTATGCTGAAAGTAACTAGCTAGAACTATCCACCATTATAGATATGTTGTGGAGCTTTCCTCATCTCTTTATCGCACTTTATATAAGTCAACCACTATCAACTTATGCTCAATATTATAAGAAAAGTGTTTAAATTTTTTTTTTTGATAAATCATTGAAATTTTTCATTGATCTTTTAGGTAATTTTAAGAGCCAATCTAATGCTTGTCCACCCAAGCAAAGTGGAAATAAGTATAGCAAATAGATGTTGTTGTAAGCTACATTTTGGCATACCATGAAGAAGGCTTGAATATGTTATTTAGGTTCACCCTTCCCTTTATATTAATCAAATTTTGGTGGATAAAAATGAGGTGGAAAATGTACCTAAAGAATTCTTAAGTTGAATAGATAAGGACATATATTGTAGAACTTGTATTTTTTATATGGTTGCCTATTTCAAGCCTCATGACTATCTCTTTCCTTATATTCCACTCTTGCATATTTAGTGTTTTTGTTGGTGGAAGGTAATTTTTATTGGTAGGAATGTGTCCCCCATGTGTGGTCTTATTAGGGATATATACCCTTTGCCCATAATTTTAATTTTGGTTCATCCTTGAGTGTGAATAAATCTGATGCTATTGGTTTAAAGGATTTTGTTATTGATCCTTAGAGACTTGATATTGATTCCTAGGAATCTATTTTTGTGAACTATAGAAAATATACTATTTTTTTGGTATTTGTTATTATTTTACTAGAGGGCATTTTCATTATTGGCTTGCAATGGGAACTTGTTATGGTCTTGAATGAAAATAACTATGTAAAGTGTTGTGTAAAATACCCATAACCTGTGATGGTGATAGGTATTTAGTAATGTGTTTTTGATTGGGTAGGGGTTGTAGACATCCAAATCCTAACACCATTTATGTTAAAATTATCAATCTTACTTGAATTGCATTTACATGCACATTTTAGGTTAAAATCCATAAAACGTGATAAATGGTACAAACTTATCATTCACAAGTGATGATTTAGGCTAATGTATCCCTAAATGGGGCAATGAATTTTATGTGATACCTAACTTTGATCAATTCATTTTGAGTCAAAATGATGGTTTCAATTTTTTTGTGCTCTAGATCACTCTTTTCTTCTAATTCATTGGTACACATCATATACCTTTATCATTTTGTGTTGGCAGCATCCTAGATGGGAATACAGTTCTAACACATCTAACATCACCTTTAAATTCCTCTTGATTCAAATTACAACCTAGTAATATGACTTTCTGACCATTTTGATTAATTGAGGGCCAATTTCCAAATAATTACGCAAATGTTGATTAACCTTGTTTAAGGCTAAATGATCCAAATCAAGAGTTTAAGTGGATTTTCAATGAGAGTTTTTTAATATTTATTTTTGGAAATTGATCTCTATTAACTACATCACCTAATGACATCATCATATGGGTGGCACCCATAATCAATAAATGCATAAAATATCAAGATTATGGGTCTCCCATGCCTCATTAAGACCCTCCATGCCTCTTAAATGTCCCTTTATCCCAAATATTTATGGATTTAATTATATAATTGGATTAATTGATGGCCACGTATCTCAATCTTGAGATGGATGATCATGGTTGATCCTAATCAATCTCAAAAATATATAAATAGAGAGTCAATGAACATCATTTTTAAGCTTGTTTTGTGTAAAGTTATAATGCTAAATTATCTCCACAATCCTTTATGTTGATCATTATTTTTCATTATCAAGCTTCATTTGATAGGATAGATTAGATATTTCATCTACTTGGAGCCTAGGTTATGCAAAGAATTCTTGAGGCATTGGAGGAGTTACCACCATTGTTGATGAAGACAAGAACTCTTGATCAATGGATAACATTATTTTGAGCCACACTTGTATGATGAATCTACTTGGAAAGGTAATCAATGTGGCTTTCTTTCAAGTGTTTATTGTTATCCTTTGTAATTCCTATATGAATAGATAGGTTAAGTTTTGTTATGTCTTTAATGCATTTTTCATGATTTATTAACTAATTCTTGAGTAACTCTATTTGTAATATTATCTACATTTTGGCATGCTCGATGGGACCATAACCCCACAAAGTTTCTCACAAAGGCTCTTTAAATAAACCTACTAACCAATTTTATGTAGAATATTGAAGTGAAGGAGTCAAAAGAGCAAAATTTTAAGTTAAAAATCCATTTTTCTAATAATTGTGTTTTTGTTCCTGGTAATGTCAGTTTGGCTCTCTATTGTAATATCATTACTGTCATAGTAGTAATTTTGTAACAAAATCATTGTTTGTTGAACAATAATTTTGTAGCCTTGAACAGTGATATCATTCATCAGAACAGTGATATCATTCGTTGGAACATTGATTTTGTTCACCTAAGTAGTGATTTTGTAAAAATAGTGATTTTGTATTACAAAATAATGATATTGATCACCCTATGCAGTGATTTTATATTTGACAATAGTGATTTTGTCAATAGAACAATGATTTTGTGTTTATCTATTTTCTGTCTACTAATAGCAATTTTGTAGGAAAACAACAATATTGTGTTTTTTTATAATATAACCCATAACAATGATATTGTTGTTTGGTAATTGTAAATTTGTAGGGAAACAATGATATTGACTATGTAATAGTGATTTTGAAATAAAGAGCTTGTTTTGATAAGTTGTTTCACTCATTTTTAATTTAGCTTCAAAGTTAAAGGACATACTAACTTTTTCATTATAGGATCAAGCTTGAAATTTGTTGATACATGATTTTTATACCTTCTTTGAAAATTAAAAATGGATTAAGAACCTTGTTTTGGTGCTTAATGAAAAATTTAGATGATTAGGTGAATGTTTTGACAAATTATGCTTTCAAAGTTACAACTTAAGACCAAGGGTCAAAATAACACCACCTAATCTTTCATTTGGTGCTTAAAATTGAACTCACTTGTCAAATTTTATCTTCAATAGTTGTTTAAACTTAGAATTTGATTGGCAAAAAGATAGACATTGTGTGTATGCTCTTCCATCCATCCCTTTTAGGAAACTGAATCAAAAGTGTCATCCTTATTGTAAGCTTGCTTAGTCCAAGGCATAGAAAAAATGTCATTTAAATCACTCACCAAAAACTTGAAATAGTATTGGGTGATCTTGAGATGACCCTAAAGTCTTTCTATTATGTATTTTATTTCATTGCATCTTGGCTTGTGAGGGAGACTTCATTACCTCCCACAAGTTATATAGGGAAGATTTTGACTTGAGATTTCATCTCCTAGCACTGACTTCATCACTCCCACTAGGATCAGAGGTTTGAGTGGTTAAACCACCTTCTAATGTTGGAGTTTCACATGAGACATATCTTCACTTTGGATATCACACTACACTAAGCAAGAGACAGATGTAGTGGTTATAAAAAGGACAAGACCTTTTTACAACAAGCCAAGTACCATGGACACCTAATTAAAGTGTGATTTTTTTTGCATTATTTGACATGAAAACCATTGTGTAATTGATCCATATATAAACATTTGAAATTTTGTAGTTTTTAGATAAATACCCACTTACCATATAAGTATTGTTGGTGCAAGGTGTGCCTCAAAGTTTATATTGTCATATTATCATTTGAGATAGGGGGTGTAAAAACCCTATTATATAATGCAAATTTACTTTTGGATGAACACTTAAAATCCTCTCAAATGATGTATATAGATAGACTCTAACAATATCATGAAACCTTGTCAATTTAGACTTAAGACAATTGATTTTTTGCCATTAGCTTACTTGGTCCTAATTTGTGTCCAAAATTTCTTGTTAACTCAATGAACTTAACCAAAGCACATTGTCCTCAAAATTCTTGAGCAAGGGAGGTGTTACGCTATCCGATTGGAAAATTTATCTTTTCCTTTTTCAAAATTGTTATCAAAAACTTTATATCATGTCACCCACTTTGGCATAGTTATGTTACCCATTTGAGTCTAGATCATTTACCCAGTTTGTTTAAAGTCCCACATTTATAATTCACATTCTAAATTGAACTTTTCTAAGTTTTAAGGGTTGGTGTGTTAAATTGGGTTCACCATTTTCACACTAAACTTGTTCAAACTTGTGTTCAATTTTCCATTTGGATTGAGGGTCATTTATTAGACTCAAAATCATATTACTATCTTGATAACCTTAATTCATCTTGTATATCACTTATTCTTTGAGTCCTAGAACATATTCTATCCTACTAGATCCATGTGGAAATCATGTGCTACCCATTTAGTCCTATCTTTGTACTTAATGATTCATGTGTGTTTTTACATCTTGAGTTACTTAGTTCATATTGTCTTCTTCATAATTCGGAGAGCTTTCCTTTAATTTTCTAGGGTTAACTTATCAAATTTGAAACTGGATTTTATGGTATAGGTGTATCACAAAAATCTAGGCTTTGGTGTACTAGTTTTCACCTTATATCTTTGAGTTACCTTACCCTCTTCCAATCTATACAATTTTAACTTTACCAAATGTTGAGTAAATTCATGAACCAAATCTTCTAATTGTGTGTGGTTACAAGCCACCCTCCTTTGTAGTATCTTTGGTACCTTATTAATTTTTTTGAAGAGAACCAAGCATACCATGTTTGAATATTTACAAAACATTGATCCAAATCTAGTCAAATGCAAAAAATAACTCTTTTTAGACACTACTCAAAGGTTCACTCATAGTGGGGCCTCTTATGGCCTTAGATATAAGGATGAGAAATTTTATGATGGTAAAGATAACCCCATTATTTTTTATGACATCCCCACAATAGCAGGATCCAAAGATGATTACAATGAATATCAACCCCAAGAATATCAAGATGAAGCACTTATTAGGTTGATAGAATTAGGTGCTAGACTACCTTCAGACTTTCCTATAGAATAATTGCATACCTTAGTTAGAGAAGGAGAACAACAATGGAAAGAGCAATTTTTTACACAAATAGACATACCTTCTTCTTCTAATAAAGGAAAAAAACACAAATAGATTTAAAACCCATAAATCTAGATCTTTTATCTAAGATCAAGATAATAAGTCAATGATATGTAGTTCAACTTGTCACAGACTTAACTGACTCATTAGTTTCCAATTAAATTCACAATGATGCTTCAAAAGAATAAGGAAATGTGGTGAAAAGTATGAAACAAACATTTGATGATAATATAACCATATTAGATCAAAATAACCTAAATGAATTATCAAATTCATAAGAGATCTTACAAAATGTTCCATTTGACATGGAGCATGCATTCTTCAATCATTAAGAACCTCTTGTTACTTTAAAAATTCAAAGACCCAAACATTTAGTTCAAATTGAGGAAAGCCCTCAAGACAATTTGGCCAGTTCATTCCAACCAATATAAAAATTGGTAAACAAACACAAAACTTCCCAAAATCAACAAAGTACTAAACAACCAAATTTAGGGAATGTTTTACAATCCAAGAATCAAAGACTTATTTTCTCAACTCAAGGAATAGATCAAAACCAAGGCATGGATTGAAAGGTATACATTCCCTATAGATCCACACAATTAGGGGCACATTCCACCCCAAAAACAAAAAAATTAGGGGCACATTCCACCCCAAAAGCAACAAAATGACGGGCACGTTCCACCCCAACAACAATAAAATTAGGGGCACATTCCACCCCAATAGTAACAAAATTAGGGGCACATTCCACCCCAACAACAACAAAATCAAGGGCACATTTCACCCCAATAGTAATAAAACTATGGGTACATTCCACCCCAATAACATCTTATCCAATCCATAAATACACCAAACATATAAGAGTGGAATTCTATGAAGGAAATTATTTAAAGATTAGATATGAATAATAGAGTTAAAAAGTACAAATTTGATGAGATATGTCCATATCCATTTGATTTATCTATTATCCAAAATCCCTTTTCACCTCATTTTGAGGCACCCAAATTTGACAAGTATAAAGGAAAGGGAGATCCATGTGAGCACATACAAGCATTATTTTTCTTGTCTCAAGAGGTTACTTATAGTAGTGAGTGCTTAATTCGATTGTTTCCATGAAGTTTAGCAGGATAGGCTCTAGATTGGCTACTTAAATTACCTAAGGGATCTATTGTAGATTGGAATGGCTTATCAAAAAAGCTCATTAACCATTTATCATATAACATAGAATATGAATTGACCATTGTTGACTTGTACAGAGACAAAAAACATGATGGTGAAAGTTTTGTCGCATTCTACAAAGGTGGAGAGCATTGTCAAGTCACTTTCAACATAACTTTCCAGACAAATAGTTAGCCAATATATTTACACAAAAATTTCATACTAAAGTTATGCATAATATATAGTTAGCTTGTGCTAACTCATTTGAATAAATTATTGACAATGGAGTGCAGATTGAGAAGGCTCTTATTGTTAAAGGCCTTGTCAATATTTTCATGTAGGGTGAAACATCTAATCAAACTCAATCACTAGTACAAATGGTTGCGTATGATAAGCCTAAGGGCTTTAACAAAAATCAGAACATGGTTGGAAATGGGGTGACTAAAATAAGGCATGTACAAATAGTGCAAGATATGCCTCCCCTAATTATATAATTAACTCCCCTAAATACACCACCTACTTTGCAAAGATAGGCTCCATGAGGGACATTTCATAACAAGTTTAGAATCTTTAGCGAGTTAGGAGAAGTAATTGAAACAATCTTACAAAATCTCATCACTACTACTTTGATTATATGGCCAATACCAAGGTCATTTCCTCAAGATCAACTAAAATGATATTTGTATAAATAAAATGAATGGTACAACTTCCATCATGTTTTTGGTCACAGTGTGCATCATTTAATCCAACTATGACACATAATTAAAGACTTTATTGAAAGTGGTGAACTAGAGATTAAGTTAGCCCCTAATCAAGACATAAATCAAGATATGGGAATATAAAAGGACCCCTGTCCTCAAAATAATCCACCACCAAGAAATAATTAAAACCAAGGTCAAAATTAAGGATAGAGATAGAATTAGAACCAACATCAAGGTTAAAATCGTAATGATCATAATGCCCATACTAACAATGTGGCTTATAACAACATGTCATACGACTATAATAATATGATAGGGCACATTTTTTCTACCCACATTACCATTGATACTATGAAACTGTGTTGTAAATCTAATGTTCTTCATAGCATAGACCCCATCATTATAGGGTCAACACCCTCTCCCCCTATTAATGCCACGTTGAGTTTGAATAATCATGTTGTGACTCCATGTACATAAGTTACTAGTTTTGAATATTGGCACCCTTATTATAATTATAAACACTCTTCATCAACTCAAAACTATAGTAATACAATTAGACACCCATGAGTCATCATTCAATGCCCTTCACCTTCCTCTTCTAATAATAATGACTCATTGCCACCTCTAGGTTATGCACTCACAACTAGATGCCTATGAGTCACCATCTAGGTCCCTTCACCCACTTCTTCCATGAAACCCAATGAGAAAATTATGTTGATGGTTCCAAAGCCAAATATTGTGTTAGTAAAGACTAAACTAGCTCAATCCACAATTGAAAATCCTTATAGTTGAGTGCACTAATTAAGCAAAACCCCTGCATAGATTTCCATATTAGAACTCTTGTAGATATTTGATGTCTATAGAACTATTATGAACAACCTTTTGAAATAATCTAATATGATTAATGATAATAACCCTAATCAATTATAGAACCTAATAGGATATTTTTCTTCATTTTGGCAAATCGCATTTGACCAAAAAGACATGTCCACTCTTGGCCCAAACCACAATAACCCATTATACATTGAGATAATCATTGTATATCATAAGATCAAGGGAGTTTTTATATATAATGTTTCAAGTCTAAACATCATATCTCTTAAATTGGTATGATTATTGGGCTACATGGATAAAGACATTCAGCTAGAAATTATTACAATCAAGGCTTACGATAATACTGAGAGGGAGTCTTTAGGTAGAATTTGGTTACCAATATTGGTTGGGTCTATTTCTCATCATACATTATTCCATATTTTGGATATTTAACTTCATTATAACATACTTTTTGGTCATCCCTAAATCCATGAAGTACAAGCAGTGACATCCACTCTTCACCAGTGCCTTAAGTTTCCCCATAATGGGATCGAGGTTACTATTCCTACTAATCAATAGCCATATCAATATTACAAACATCATAAAGCTAAGTTTTGTAATTATAACTATTTCCTAGGTTATAAATTCATTATGAATAATAACAAATACATCATTTCCCATCCATCTCTATCTAATTATATCAACCCTAGTGATCTAGTTTCCACTTTCACCAAACCATTTCCTCCAGCTCTTGCAAAACAAGTTGTTATTAAAGATGTGGGTATTTCCACGTACCATCTTAAGGATGTCCTCCATATTTAAAAATTTATTTAATCCCATAAATCATTTGGAAATCCTAAACCATGCAAGACTCCTAATGGACCCAACTAGATTTGGCAACCAAAGAAAAAACAACAAAAACCACCTGTAGTTTTTTTACCTATAATCATGCCAAAGAAAGATCAAGAGGCTTTTACCAAGGAAGATTTCTTATATTCTAAAGGCTTTGTTTATTTCTTTTAGAATCTAAAGTATCTTATCCCTAACTATATAATGGAGCATCTTGACCATACAGGGAAAGGCCTTGGCCCACGAGTACAAGGAATCTTGGAGCCCTTATTAGCTAGAGTTATCAATTAGAATCATGGTCTACAATTTATACCGCCAAAGGGTGACCTCATGACTTTTGATACTGACTCTTCTAAAGTGAATAGTGACTAAA
This sequence comes from Torreya grandis, assembly GCA_037957365.1. Taxonomy (NCBI): domain Eukaryota; kingdom Viridiplantae; phylum Streptophyta; class Pinopsida; order Cupressales; family Taxaceae; genus Torreya; species Torreya grandis. Next base: position 1,642,154 of record JARHVA010003613.1, on the reverse strand, counting down.
CTCTTAGTAGTGACATAGCATCCCATTATAACCTCTTCAATGAGCTTACTAACTCAAATCTATTTGATTCAAATGCCATATTAACCATAATACCTATTGGAGTTTTTAGTCCTAAAGTAAGAACCCATCCTAGTAGTGCTTCCCTTCCTAAAGTAGCACATTATATATTTAACATTAGATCTTTCCATCCTGAAGTAAACCCTTATTGCTTCCTATGTCTTTTCCATCCTAAACTCATAGATTGGGACTGGAAAAATTTAGTCGTATGACTCAATGAGTTTCAAAATGAAGAATCAATTTTAGAATACATGGGCCTATGAGATGGATTGCACATAGGTGATCACAAATAAGTATTTGATTTTTTATTGGATCCTTCTACTTACTTTGGAGAGTAGGCAAACTTTTTTGGTCATAATAAAGAATAAACATCAAGATCTTTAGGTGAAAACCTCTTTGAGGTGCTCATCAATTAGGAAAAAGTAAATTAAAAGATAAACCTTTGAGTGAAAACCTATTTTAGGAGCCCCTAGGTGAGAAAGTTTGTCCATCCCCTTAGGACATAGAAGGTCCATATAGCCTATGTTCTATATCTAGTACAAACATCTCTTTAGAACAACATCAAATATTTGAGCATCTTTTTCTTAAGTTTCCTAAGGTTTTCACTACTTGGCCTTTACCTAAGATGGTTAATTTTGATTCATCATACTATCTATATCTTTGGGAAGAACAACAAGAAGATGTGGTAGAAGAAGATAATCATGATCATACCTTACATATAATTATAGAAGATGGATCGACACTCCTTGTGGAAAACATGATAGAAGTGAATTTGGGAACCTATGAGGATCCCAAAATTATTTATCTTAGAGCTTCCCTTATTGAAGTAGAACATGAACAAATTATATCCATTCTTAAGGACTATATAGACATCTTTGCATGGGCATACTCTAACATAACAAAGCTTGGAACCTAATTTGGTTGAGCATCACTTTGTTATCCATCCCAATGCCAAACTAGTCAAGTAGAAAATAAGAAAGATGCATCCATGCATCACCCTATTGGTTAAGGCTAAACTATAAAAGTTGTTAGGAGCCAATTTTATTAGACCACTTGATTACTCTAAATGGGTTTCCAACATAGTCTTAGTGAGTAAAAAGACCTTGGGTATATGTCTTTGTACTAATTTCTAAGATATAAACAAAGCATGCCCCACAGATGATTTTCCTCTTCCTAACATTGACATGATCATGGACTCAACTACTAGGTATAAGATGTTATCCTTAATGGATATATTTTATGGTTATAATTACATCAAGATAGCCCTTGAATACTAGCACAATATTACGTTCACCACTTTATGGGGGATATTTTATTACCAATTCATGCCATTTGGATTGAAGAATGTTAGAGCAACATATCAACATGGAATGACTGTCATCTTCCATGACATGATGCATGACATTTTAGAGGACTATGTTGATGATATACTAGAAAAATCACAAACAAGATCTGGACATCCTAATGTTCTATAAAGAATATTTGAGAGGCTTCATGAATATTAAGTCCACTAGAATCCTAAGAGATGTGTCTTTGGAGTCACATCAAGGAAATTTCAAGGTTTCATTTTATCACAATGAGGGATTGAATTCAACCCTATAAATATCAACACTATTGTGGGAATGCCTCCACCAAACAATCTTAAACAACTATGAAGCTTGTAAGGAAAGATCTAGTCTATATGCAGTTCATCACTCAATTGGTAGATAAGTACCACCCATTTACTCATATTTTGAAGAAAGGGGTAACATTTCAATGGGATGAATATTGTTAGATAGCATTTTCAAAGCTTAACATGTACTTGGCCAATCCACTAGTCTTAAGACTGCCAACACATGGAAAGCCACTACTTTAAATATCAGCCATAGAGCATACACTGGGGGCACTTTTGGCCCAACATGATGATCATGGTAAAGAACATGTTTTTTATTATTTAACCCACACATTGGTGGATTATTAACATAATTATATGCCTATTGGGAAGGCATATTTAGCTATGGTGTTCACTACTCAGAAATTATGACATTATATGCTAAATAACAAAACTATTGTCATCTCTAAGGTGGACCCTCTCAAGTTCCTCTTATCTAAAGTATCTCTTCAAGGATGCATGGATAAATGGGTTAAGATCCTAAGTGAGTTTGACATTTAGTACCAAAATCAAAAGACAATCAAAGGGCAAAAAATTGCTGACCAAATTGTAGAAGCTCCTATCAAGGATACTCAACCTCTCAAATTTGACTTTCTAGATGATTTTATCATGATGATAGAACAAGCACCGTAGGAACCTAAATAGTGGATTCTCTATTTTGATATATCCTTCACATCCTATATATATGGATCTAGCATATTATTGATCATACCATAGGGGGGTTTGATTCCCAAAGCATTCCATAAATAATTTCATTATAAAAATAATATGGTAGAGTATGAAGCATTGATTGTAGGGCTCTACCTTATTATACAGTGGGATATTAAAATCTTAAAGGTCTATGGAGATTCATAGTTAATCATCAATCAAACAACTAATTAGTATCAAACAAGAGATGACAATCTTGTTCCTTACAAATAAATTATCGATAACCTCAAAACACATTTTAAATCTCTGTAGTTTGAACAAGTTTCAAGAGTAAATAATATATCTACTGACATAATGGTGATGATTGGTTCCATGATTCAAATGGATGGTAGTGCTAAAGAGTATCAATTCTTGATTAAAAATCTTCTTTATTCAGTGCAAATTATAATAGGTTCAGTGAGGATATACACCATTGTTGGTCCTAATCGCCCACCTGAGGTACCATGGTAACAATATTTTTATAACTATTTCCATAGTTATGTCTTCCCCTCTAACCTTTCCAATAACTAATAGAAACTATTCCTTCATCACTTAACATGTTATACTCTCCTTAGAAACATGCTTTATCATAAAGTCTATGATAGAATGCTTCCTCATTATTTATCTTTGGGAAAATCCAAGCTAGCCCTAAAGGAAGTTCATCAAGGAATGTGTGGGGCCAAAACCAATGGTATAATCCTAGCAAAGAAGCTCCTTTGAATAGGTTATTATTGGCCCAAAATAGAGATTGATGCTTGTAACTATGTGAAGAAGTGTATTGCTTGTCAGCAGCATGGTAACTTGATACACTCACCTTCTTTACCATTATAGTTGATCACAACACCATGGCTATTCTCAATGTGGGGTCTCAATCTCATTAGGAAAATTAACCAAACATCTTTAAATGGTCATAAGCACATTTTGACTGTAACCAAGTACTTTACTAAGTGAATTAAGGCCATTTCTCTCACTTATGTTACCAAGAAGAAGATAGCCAAATCCATTCATTACCATATCATATGTTGATATAGCATCCCAACCCATATTATATTCGATAATGGTATATCCTTTGTGAACCAAGATGTGAAATCTCTTTATGCATAACTCAAGATCAAACATAAGAAATCAACTCCATATAACCCATAAAGCAACAAACAAGATGAGGTGTCAATAAAAACAATTGTAGGCATCTTAAAGAAGATTGTTAATAATTTTGGCTATAATTGGCACTTGCAACTCTTTCTTACCCTTTGGGCTTATAGAACCAATCATCGAACACCAACTAGAGCCACTCCATACTCCCTTGTTTTTAGCACTAAAGCTATTATCTCAATCGAGATTGAGATACCATCATTATGAATATCACTAGATCACATTGAAGATGATGATGACTATAGATCCTTATAGCTAAAATAACTAGAACTTCTTAATGGGAAACATTTGGCTTCCTTATAAAACTTATAGGCCTATCAAAATAGATTGTGGAGAAGATACAACAAGGGCATTCTCCCTTAAGAGTTTAATATTGGTGACTTGGTTTTGAAAGAGAACCAAAAGAACATGAATTTTGAATGTAAAAATAAAGGTAAGTTTCATCCTAATTAGTTGGGACCATATATTTTCAAGGTGAACTATGGATTAGGGGCATATTGACTGGCTAAACCTAATAATGAAGAACTTCTAGACCCCATGAACATCATACACCTTAAGAGGTTCTACACATTAATAACTTTAAACCATTGTCTACAAGACCCCTAACTTGAGGGAAACTTTTGATGAAGTAATGTTATCCTACCTTGAACACATTTTATACTACCCTAGTCGACTCTTCATGACTCTAGATAGTGAAGGATTTGGAATCATTAGCATTCTGAACACATTTCATCCTATCCTAGATCATTCTCCTTGAGAACCATATTCTTTGTTATGTCTTGGGCATGTTTAAATCTTGAAAAAAAATTAACCCTCAGCCAATTATGATTCTAATTATGTCTCATGAACATTATGACCATCTTCAGCACCATTTCTATAAAGCATTACAGCCAGGACAACATTTTATAGCTTTTTCTATAGACAAGTGAATAAGAACATCTTCTCAATTTAGGACCTTTTCCACACTATTTTAAATAGGTGAACATAGATAATTCTTAGAAGCTACTTCATACTACACACTATTCTATATCACATTTACTTATCTTTATAGGAATTTGTTATCTTATCAGGATCTTTACTCTTATTAAATTATGATCATGGGCCATTGTATTTAGCTTAGCTATTTTATTGGAACTTCTACTCTAGGATGTGCATCTCCTTGACTATATGGTCCTACCTTGCATATATTTTATCCCAAAAACACCAAAAACATTGGAAATACTTTAGAAATACCAAAAACATCAAAACATGATCCACAAAAGAACAAAAACATTATCTCATGCTTTTGTACATTTGTACATTCCCATCCCACCATGCTATGCTCTTTCCATTTTAAAGGCAAAGAAACACCAGTTCATCTTATCACACATAATTTACATTTTTCAATATCATTATTTCTTATCCCATTAGCTTTTTGTTTGCAAGACCATTCTCATTTGTTTATCATATCTTCCTTTTCTTCTATAACATCAATCATACTTGTCTGATCATCATTTTTCTTCTATCTCATTTCTTGGGAGAACTATATTTGGCTTGAAGTTCATGTTAGAAGATGCATCCATGGAACTATGTAGGTAGCATCCACTTATCTTGTACATTTGGAGTTAACTCGACCAACCCATTCCTTTTCTTCTCTTCCTCATTTCTTTTGTCATTGTTCCTCTTTAATTAGGGAATAATTATTGTGTCTTTGTTTTTTGTTATATTGTGGTGAAAAGTAATGCATCTACCATGTGTGCATGAACATTTGTCTTTAAAACTACACTTGGTTTTTTGTTTATGTGTGTTCATTTGTGTTTTATTGTGCTTTGGCACCTCTCCTTTTATTTCTTCTCCTTTTCTCTTTTTCTTACTTCTTGTCTCATCTTGGTCTTGTGTTTCCCTATATGTTTTTGCTTATCTCTTTTGTGTTTCAGAACATCTTGATGATTCGCATGGATCTTGATTATTTATATATTGATCCTATATTATTAATTTCTTTTTGGACCATTTTATTTATTTAGTTGCTGTTGGTGTCTTGTTTTTCTATTTGATTTTGCTTTTCTCTTTTTGTGTTTAAGACTGTCTTGATGGTCCACATGGATCTTGGTCTCATATCATTACGATGTTCTTGATTTTTGTTTTTAAACATTTTTTGTTATTACTTAAGTCTTGATTGATAATATCTTGATTTCAAGTTATATTCATTTATGTTTATCTTTTTTTTGTCTTTGCTTTTTTATTTAAATGTAAATAGCTATAATTCTAGTTTTGGTCTTTGTTTTACCATTATCCTTAGTTATAGGTATTCACATTTAAATTGGCTTAGTGTAATTGGAATATTATGTCATTATAATTTATTCATACTTATGATGCTTAATTTATTTGGCTATAGCAAGCACTTTGTGCTCAAGTTTCAAAGTCTTAACACCAACATCACTCTAATGAACAGTTCTCAAGAACACTTTGCATAATCTAGGCTCATAATATGACAATAGGAATCTAGGTATCATACATTTTAGCACTTGAATCTATGCTTAAATAAACATATCTTTGCATACATTGTGAGTTTAATCAATTCTTGGTCAATTTTAATCATTCATCATTCCATTCTCTCTCAAACTTGGGTGAATTACATCAGCCTAAAGTTTAGGTTGGAACATAAGTCCACTAGAATATGTAGGCAGTGCTCAATTTCTATTGAGGTTAGGTTGGCTATCTTTAATTATTATTTTCATATCTTTCATCACTTTGTGCATTCTCATATGTTGGGTTTTATATGGTTTTCTAAGCCATTACACCATCACATGTACATTTATTCTTGCTCACTTTAACCTATCTTTTAGGTAATATATTTGAGCTATTTTGCTTTCCAATTGCCCATGTTGAGGCAAACCATCTAAAAAATGTTAGAATCACATCAGCTCTATAGGGGCAAACCATTATTTATTCCTTATTAATGATCACAATTCACCATATTGGGATTAAACTATTTTATCATGATCATATTTACTCTACTGGAGTACTTCTTATTATCTTCTCTTTGGAGACCGCATTCTCTTTTCCTCTAATTCTATACTCTCCACACTAATGCATATGATGGCAATATTTTAGTGTGTAAACTATCTCAATATTGATTAATGGTGTAGGCACATAGCTTATGCTCTCAAATTGGGTACATTTACAGTGTGTCCCTTACATTTATGGATTGTATCTTTCCCATTCCCCTGTCTATTGGGGCCTATTACACCTCTAATTATATTTTGATCATTAATGGTAATCATAAATGAAAGCATTAGCTCGTCTAAATGTGAGATATTCCATGGGTTAATTTCTCACTTTCTCTCTCTTTTTTAGAGTCCATGCTCTTCTTCCATCCTAGTATGTCTCTTGAGGGGGAATCATGGGTCTATTCCATTTTTTTCTTGACAACTCTTTTATTTGAAAAAATGTTTCTTTGCCTAAATATCTTGTTATTCCTTCTCAAATAGGGGCAAAATGTAGACATCTAATTCCTAACACTATTTGTGTTGAAATTATCAATCTTACTTGAATTACATTTACATGCACATTTTAGGTCAAAATCCATAAAATGTACTAAATGGTTTGAACTTATCATTCACAAGTGTCAATTTAGGCTAATGTATCCATAAATGGGGCAATGCATTTTATGTGATACCTAACTTTGATCAATTCATTTCAATTCAAAATGACAATTTCACTTTTTTGTGCTCTAGATCAATCTTTTCTTCTAATTTATTGGTGCACATCATGTACCTTTGTTATTTTATGTTAGTAGCATCCTAAATGGGAATACAGTTCCAACGCATCTAACATCACCTGTTAATTCTTCTTGGGTCAAATTAAGACCTACTAATATGACTTTTTGACCATTTTGATTAATTGAGGGCCAATTTCCAAATAATTACACAAATGTTGATTAACCTTGTTTAAGGCTAATTGATCCAAATCAAGAGCTTAAGTGGATTTTCCATGAGATTTGTTGAATATTTCTTTTTGGAAATTGATTTATATTAATTGCATTACCTAATGACATCATCATATGGGGTGGCATCAATAAGCTATAAATACATAAAATATCAAGATTATTAGTCTTCCATGCCTCAGTAAGACCCTCCATGCATCTTAAATGCCCCACTATCCCAAATATTTATGAGGTATATTTATGGATTTAATTATATAATTAGATTAATTCATGGCCACACATCTCAATCTTGAGATGGATGGTCATGGTTGATCCTCATCAATCTCAAAAATATATAAATACAGAGGCCATAAACATCATTTTTAAGATTGATTTGTGTAAAGTTATAATGCTAAATTGTCTCCACAATGTTTTGTGTTGATCATTGTTTTTCATTAGCAAGCATCATTTGATAGGCTAGATTAGAGATTTCATCTACTTGGAGCCTAGGTTATGCAAAAAATTCTTGAGGAATTGGAGGAGTGACCACCATTGTTGATGAAGACAAGAACTCTTGATCAAGGGAGAAATGCTTTTGAGATGTAGTATGGTGAATCCACTTGGGAAGGTAATCAGTGTTGCTTTTTTTCATGTGTTTCTTGTTATCCTTTGTAATTCTCACATGAATAGATGGGCTAAGGTTTTTATGTCTTTAATGCATTGTTCATTATTTATTGACTGATGCTTGACTAAATCTCTTTATAATACTCTTTACAGGGGTCTCTTAATGGTTAAATAAAGTGTGTTTTGTATTAAGTGAAACTTTTTGTGAAGTATCTATGGGTTTACTTATTTTAGGAAAAGCCATAAGGTCTACATTAGATGTAGGATTGGTTAGGTCTTGTTTCATTTGTTGTAATGGTTGTTTTTGCTACAATAATGTGGTATTATTGATTAAATTTGCATCCAAATAAGTCTGTAATGAGTTGATTAATGTACTATTGACTAATTTATTGTATTTTGGTTGTAAGATCTTGATCAGTTAGGGAGGATTTTACATGTGGGACTTTCTCTTTACTATAAGAAGCAATGTTTAGTTTTGTGATATGAGTAAGAGATTGCTCTATTATTTAACCTCTACTTTAATAAGTGTATGTAATTAGTCCATTGGTAAATTAGGTGGAAGTCTAGCTCCTAATTCTATCAACCTTAAGAGAGATTCATTTTTATATTCTATAGGTTGGTGTTCAATGTAACCTTGATCAGATCCTACCATAGTTGGGATCTCATCAAACATGATGGGGTGTTCTTCCCCATGATAAAAATTATATTCCTAGTAACTAGGTCCATAAGAAAACCCACTATGAGTATACTTTTACATGTTTGATAATGATTTTTTATATTTGTGAAGTATTTTGAATTTTAGTTTGCAAATATCAAAAGGTGTCAAAAAAATACAAGGTGGATTTGGGTCTATAATCATAAATGAATAGCATGAGACGTCAAAATTATAAAAATAAAAATAAATCCTAATAATAACTAACCTAAACTTGGAGCTTAGGGTGTAGGCTAGCACAAGAAAACCTAAGATCGAAGTATGTTAATACCATGAATATATGAGCATGAAAATGGAATGTCATGATCAAAAAAATATAAGAAGGATAGAGTGGTCCAAAAATCTTAGGATGTAGGCTAACACAATAAATACTAAGTCTAAAACCAAAAATAAATGGGTAGTACAATAATGCCTAATATAAAATAAATTTGAATGGTTAAAGAACTTAGAGCATGATTGAATTCAAGAAAACCCAATTTAAAAAAAATAATATAATGAGTATCATCTAGATAAATTATTTCAAACCAAATATAAAAATCTACCCAAGTTACACATGACAAGCACAAAAGGTGAATTGCCTAAGCCCAAGTTGTAGGCAAGACTCCAATCGAGACTAATTGTGTTTTGGGTTAGAACTTAGAAAGGTAAAATTTAAAATTTAGACTAAATGACCTTAAATATCCAAGTGATGAATAATATATACCCAAATGGATAGTGTAATGATTATTTTTAGAGACACAAACATAAATGGTTTGATTCATTTTAAATAAGGTAATTTGTTTTTAATAAATTTGACTAGCGTAATGCCTTTTTGTTCAAAAGGTGGTGTCTAACATGCATTTTTTTTGGATGTGCTTTGGTTTTTTTTCAACATGGTATGTACACACAAATATTTTTAGTCTTAAAAATTTATATAATTAAACAATAATAAGAAAACATCGAAGTGTACGTCCAACCCTAGAAATTGACAATGTTGTTTTATACCATTGGATTCTATTGATATACTCTTTATTGAGAGTAATTAAGTTATTTAATCCAAAAATTAAAGCTGTATGAAAATTAGTGTTGTTTATACCCCCTCTTCTCTTATTAAATCATATGGTGACATAGAACTTTAGGCTACTACCCTTCACCAATGATACTCCATGGTAAATAGGGTTTGTCTAAAAACTATAAGTTTAGATCAATCTAGATGGTCCCAAGTTTGTGGTTAACACTAAAGAGATAAAAAATAATTTTGATACAAGTTAATTATCTTATTTTAAAAAGTTTTTTTTTCTTTTTACAACCATTACATCCAATATATTGCTCAATGTAGTGTGATGTCCAAATTAGGCCATTGTTTTGAGGCAGATATTGCTAACAGAGTTAGTTTAACTAATCAAACAAACATCCAAGTGAGTCACCCTAAATTTATATACCCCACCATGTATTGGGGTTATAATTATGTTGGGAGATGAAATCCCAAGTCAAAAATCCCCTAAATAAATCACAAGGAGGTGATGAATGCCCATCCACAAGCCAAGATGTAAAAAATATAAGGACTTTAAAGCTCATTTAAGATCACCCAATTCACTCAAAGCTTAGGGAGTTCCTTTGAGACATTATTTATATCTTAGTATAATTTGAATAAGGTAATAATCAAATCACTTTTGGTTACCCAAGTTAGCTAAAGGGGATGGGGGAGATCATACATGCTAATCTTAGTTTGCCAAAAATAAAAAAACGTAGAAACTTTGAAAATAATTTAACAAACAAAAAAAAAGAAAAGACTCTTAAGATCCCTAAGCTACAATTTATGTTCATTTTAAGCCCAAAATTCAAGAATTATTTAATTTTTCCTTTGTTTTTATTGTAAGTAAACTAGCAAAGCATTTTAATCCTTAAAAAATATAATTTTTAGTAGTTAATCAAGGGTGTAAGATATCATAAAGAAATTGAAGCTTGTTATTTTTAACTTGCTAAATTTAGACATGGGTGACTTTATCATTTTATAGAGTGATCCCATCATTCCATAAAGTTATCTTGTTGTTCCACATAAAGGCAAATAAATGGTGTGGATACTTCACCAATTATCAAAATAACCTCACTAATTAGCAGGATAAGTTTTCCATTTTTAATTAAATTTTAAACACATCAAAAAGTTACCTCTATGAGTTTGTTATTTTATAGGTTAATATCATCATTATTAATATGATATAATTATTTTAAAATCAATATCATTATGTCTATAGAGTGTAATGCAATTTTGGTTCAACACAATTATGTTGATTAGCAATCAACCTCACCATTCCATAGGTCGATATCACTATTGTATAGGTCAATTTCACCATTCGGTAGAAAAAACACATAGACCATAGGAATCAACTTCACCCTTTTTAAAATGAAATTGATATTACATAAGTGACCTCATTGATCTATTAAAAATAAATAGTGGATAGAAAATTACAATAGTCAACCTCACCATTTGCATTTATGACTTTGTTATTGCTCAAGGTGACCTCATTGTTCCATAGGTAAATTATTCCAATGTTTAGGATGACCTCATTGATGCACAAGGTGACCTTGTTATTTTTCCAAAAGATATAAAATGTAAAAAATGAAAGAAATAAAGTAAAACAACATCAAAATATGGTTTAAATGTGTACTTAGAAGGATAGAAAGGTCTTAAAAGGGGTACATGAGATGCATAGTCCCACTGGGCATGTTAAAATGTAGAGCATGATTATAAAAAAGATTATTTCATACATTAGTAAGGAAAACCAATGATAAGAATAAAGAAACTAACATGTTAAGACCACTCCCTTAAGTGGTAATGTCAATGAAATCAAGAAATTAATGAGGAAATCAAGATAAGCAATACATTCCCAAAGTGGCTATCCTTCGAAAATAGTCCATAAACATGTTTATGCCCAGATTTAGTGCTCTAAGTCTTTGTCAATGCAGTTGGGAAAGTTCCTCCAACATATATTATATAACTAATGGCTTTGTCTACTTGATTTATCAATTTGGGGGAATTAGTGAAGCTTTTCTAGCAACATTTCTACATAGATTATTTTCACTAAAAAGCTTATTTTTGGTCTATGGTGGCTCATTTATTTATACATTTTTAGAAATTTTTAGAATCAACCATAACCATCCATCTTGAGATCAATATGTGTCACCAAATATCAATTTAGTTTTGGAGGACAAATCAATTAATATTTTGGAATAAGGGAGCATTAATGAGGCATAGGTGGCCTTAAACCTGATATTTATCTCCATTAATGCCTTGTGCTTGACACCCTTTTGATGATGTCATGGGTGATGTCATGGCCTAAATATTTTGAATTGTGAATTTAGAATAATAGATATTTAATAACTTTCCATGGATTTTCCACGTAAGTTCTTAATCTAATTTTATTTGCTTAATGACTTTACTTAGTATTTTGCAATTTTTGGAAATTGGTCACATGTTTAATCAAAATGGTCAAAAATGTTAATTTGATTCCTCACAATTTGATTGGAGTTGAATCAAAGGAAGATAATAATTATGAATGATGCATTTCCCCATTCAAGGACACATAGGCATAAATCAGAACTTACATGTGGCATGTGCAAATGAACTAGAGTGTTTAAATGGTCTAAAATGATAATTTACTTAGTCGAAAACTTGATGCAAAGTTAATTAGAAGAAGATAATGATTGCATAAAATGAATTTCCTTATTAAATGATACATGAGTGTAAATCAGCACCTACATTTGATGTGTGTAGATGAATTAGAGCATTTCAATGATTTTGGTCTAGATTATGCATTGTTGCAAAATGTCATTTAGATTTTTAATCTTATCGCAATAGCGATAAGAAGTGGATGTCTAAATTTTTCCCCTATTTGAGAAGGTGTGGCAAGACATTTGGTCAAAGTAATGGATTTTCAAAGATTAAAAATATTGATTAGAATTATCATAATTAGAAGAAATAAATTCACTCCCATTTTTTACTAAATTTTGAATGAGTCAAAAATAAACAAGGTTAAAAAATTGTTCATTATTGTGGAATGTCATTTAGATTTAAAATCTTAGCACAATAGTGATAAAATTTAAATGTCTACAACTCACATTATCCCCCTAAATCCCACTCAAAACCCATTTATGAAAATAAAAAGGCTCATAAACCTAATCATGAAGCCCTTAATACACAAGGAAGTCCATAATCTACTCTTTATAGGGATAATTTTCTTGATCCACCACTCCACCTAGGTGGCCAATCTGGTGCCTGTGTAGAAGAAGAATGGAGAAAATTGCTTGTGTGTGGACTTCCAAAAATTGAAATGAGCCTCAAATAAAGATAATTACTCATTACCTTCTCTCAACTAGGTGATCCATATGGTGAGTGGGTCTCAAATGATGTATTTTTGAATAGTTTCTCCAAATACAACCAGGATTTGGTCAACCCCTAAGACAATACTAAGATTGCTTTCACCACCAAGTGGGGAACATTTAATTATAAATGAATCCCATTTGGGTTGATCAACATTTGTTCCACCTTATAAAGAGAAATGGACTTTGATTTTGAAGGACTGATAGGTAAATGTATAATAATTTATATGGATATCCTAACTATGTTTTTGAAATATAGGTCAGATCATGTGTGCCACTTGGAAAAGGTATTTTAAAGATGAAAAAGTTATGGAATTTATCTAACCCCAAAGAATAACATGTTTTATGTCATCATATGTAAACTTCTCAGTCACATTTTCACAAGAGAAGGTATTATTATTGACCTTAAAAGGGTAGATGTAATTTCCAAATAGCCTTTACCGAATAGTAAGAAGGAACTGAAAACTTTCTTTGGGAAAATCACCTTTGTGAATAAATTTATTTATGGGTTTGCTGAAATAGTAAAACCCTTGAATGAAATGTTAAAAAAAGATGCAAAAGTTGAATGGAATATGGAATAAAAGAAATATTTTTAGGATATTAAATATCTTATTATACAAGCCCCAATTCTCATCAGCCTAGATTATATGCAGGGTTTTTATATCTACCTCTTTTCTTCAGAGTAAACTGTTATCACTTACCTCACCTAAAGATTAGAGGTAAAATATAACCATGTTTCTTTTATGAGAAATAATCTTAAGGATCTTGAGCTTAGATATTATACCCTAGATAAGAATCTGGTTAAGGTGGTGAAGAAATTTAGATATTACATCCTCTAGAATAAAGTATATGCAATTGTCTTGGACCTAACTATAAAGTAAATTCTAAGGAAAAATGAGTTGGGAAAAAGAAGATGATGATGTAGGATAAAGTTACAAGTGTATAACATGGAAATAAAATTGGCCAAACTAGTTAGAGGATAAGGCCTTACTTAACTAATAACGGAGATAGATCTGAGAATTATAGTATACCAAGTGGACCAAAAGAGAGTAGTACAATCAGAATGGTATGCCCTAGTCATTCATGTCTTGCTCTATGGGAATGCACCTCTAAGAATAAAACACACATAGAAGAGATCCCTCTAGTTGAAGGTGGCATAACATATATTGAATAATGGGGCTCTCTTTAAAATCAACCATGAGGGAATATACATATGGTGTGTGTCACAAGAAGAAGCCAAATAAATAATGGCAAGTTTCCATGAAAGATTGAGAGTTGGTCACCCTAAAAAAAACACTATATCCCACAAACTTCTTCAAGAAGGATACTAATGGCCCACACTATTTAAATATATTCATGCCTATGTCTGATTATACCATTAATACTAGACCTTTGATAAAATAAAAATGCATGCAACAATGTCTCTACAGCCCATCATAGAGCCTACACCATTTGCATAATGGGGGATAGATTTCATGGGGGTTATCAACCCCAATTCATCATTTGGCCATAATTTTTTTCCTCATGAGCATAGACTATTGCACGAGGTGGTCTAATGTGATCATAACTAAAAGAAGCACCATTATTGAAGTCATCAAGTTCCTAGAAAACACCATAACCACCCATTTTGAGGACCCTGTCTCTCTAGTATGTGACAATAGTCTAGCCTTTCAATCTTCAAAATTCACAAAATGGGCCTATAATAATGAAATCACACTAAGGTTCTCCTCCAATCACTACCCACAAGGGAATAGATTGGAAAAGTCTACAAACATGAATTTAATATATGTCATCAATAAATCAGCTTGAAAGAAACCCCAAGAATGTACTCATTTCTAAATTATGGGTAGATCATACCAAGTATAAACAAGCCCTCAAAATCTCTCCTTTCCTTATAATTTATGCACTAGGTCTAATCATGCTATTCATGCTCAGTCTACCAACATATAAGTTCATGTTACAATTCATGGAGCTAGATGATAAGGTGGATTCTAGACTCTTAGACCTAATTTAGTTATAGGAAGCCCAGGATGAATCTCTATTAAGCTTTAGTAAATACCAAGATACCATCAAAAGGTAGTTAGATAAAAGAGTAAAGATAAATACCTTCAAAATATTTGGCCTAGTCCTAGTGTGGGATAAGACTCATAAGAAGAAAAGCCAATATTTGAAAATCAATACCCTATGGATTGGCCCATGCCAAAGAGCCAAAATCCTAGGTGAGAATGCCTTTCATCTCAAGGATCTCAAGGGCTACAAGTTACCACTTCCATTAAATAGGCATTTCTTGAAGCATTATTTCTCATTTGTACCCTCCAACATAATTTTTTAGTAGTCTAAACAAGGGTGGTAATGTATATATTAGATAGGTTTAATTTCATTATGTGTTCTAATTTTGTTTTTTGCTTTATTTTGTTTTGTGTTTTGTCCCTCTGATTCATGCTTTATTTTTATAAATTCCTCTGATGCTTGACCCTATTAATAGCTAACCCAGGTGATGGCCAAATCTTGGGAAGGATTATTGATAAGTAGGAAGACCCAAGTTGAATCCTTTAATCCAAGCAAGTCAAGGATGGTAATTGAGACTTTTAACATTCATATCTAAGAGGCCAATGATTCTAAGAGAAAAAAGTGGATTTTAGAATAGCCCAATCTTGATAGATCCATTAAGATACATTTAATATAACATCTCAAAAAATACTAGATTATCTAAGAAAATCAAAGATTGGGTGGATATTCAAGGCTTCTTCATCATCTTTTCACCCTTGGCTTGGTCTCAAACCATCAAAGGACAAGACTGAGAAATGATAACATTTTCACATGGAAGCTTGGAAAAGGATAAGAAAATCATATAAAATCTAAATTTTGATTCTTCCTCAAAATGGATATATATAGGCAATCTCCACCATAGGCTTTCTAGCATGGTTGACAGTGGAACAAGGCCATGAGTAGGACCAAATGTATCTTTTTCATCTCTATGGAGGATTATCTAGTAGTAGAGAAATACCCCAACCTTGTTGCTTCCAATCCATCAAGCCATTAATGTCCCATATGGAGCTTGATATCCAATCCAACCTCTGTTTCCCAAATAAAATTTGGAATTGAATGGAAAATAAAAAATCACTTCTTATACATACCAATGGTTTTTTATAGGGTGAAAGCTCAGTATGTCACTTACTATTATGATACTTAGTGCCTTATCTTTTCTTCTATGTATGAATATCCCTCTTACAATTTATGTTTTGTGCAAGGACAGAGTATCAAACTATTTAAGTTCTAAATTCATGTCATCAATTCCATCATATAACTTGACATCTATTATGGCCAACATGCCCCCTTTTCCTCAAATTGGGGGACCCCTTTGAAAAAAATTCATGAACCAGAGCTCCCAAATTCCTTTCTTTTATTCTCATCAATTTTACCTAAGCTAAAATTCTTGGAATATTATGTTGCCCTAATTTCCCCAATAAGTAATAAGCCTCATTTAATTTTATGACTAAGGTAGACTTGTTATTTTATGGATTTAGCATGCTAACATTGTAGGTCCAATTTTAAGAGAATTCCCTAGAGTCTTGTTCCTTTCCTAGATCAATGCACCTAGCACCCTTTGCTTTGAATCAAAATCTTAATGATAGAAAAGTAAGTATTGAATGTATTGCATGTATTTTCATTTCTTAGTATTTTTATGGGTTTTTTAGGGTAAAATAAATAAATTGAAAGGTAACACATCACCAAAATATCAAAGCTGTTCGTCCTACATTTTTCAAAGATGTCAGATCCTGAGAAATATTGATCTAATCAAAATTCACCACATTACAAAGCTATTAAAGTGGTCAGTCCTTAGACCTATCAAAGATGTTAGAGCCTGAAAGAACTTGGCCTAATTAGAAGGCACCATGTCACCAAGCTATCAAAGTGGTTAGTCCCTAGACCTATTAGTTATGTCCAATCTTGGGAAATTATGGCCTAATCATAAAGTACCATGTCACCAAGCTATCAAAGTGGCCAATCCCTAGACTTGTCAGATATGTAAGAACCTAGGAAAGCATCACCTAATCATAAGGTTCCCTCTTACCAAGTTGTCAGAGCAGCTAGTCCTCAAACCTGTTAGAGATATCAAAGCCTAGAAGAGATCAACCTAATCAGAAGGTGACACATTGCTAATATATCAAAGTGTCTAGTCCTTAGACCTGTCAAAGATGTCAAAGCTCAAGAGATCTTAAACTAATTAAAATGTGCCTTATCACCAAGCCATTAAATTAGCTAGTATTTAGACCTATCAAAGATTTCAAATTCTAGGATAGCCTAGCCTAATCAAAAGGTGCCCCAATAATAAGATTTTAGAGTGGATAGTCCCCAAACTTGTTATATATGTTAGAACCTATGAGAGCCCAACTAATTAGAAGGTGCCACATCACCATGTTCTCATAGAAACTAGTCTCTAGACCTATCAGAGATGTTAGATCCCAAGAGAGACTAACCTAATCAGAAGGTTCCACATCACCAAACTATCAGAGTGGATAATCTTGAAACCTATCAAATATGTTAGAGCTTGGGAGAGATCAATCTAATCTAAAAGCACTACATAATGTAGTAAGCGATATGAATATATGGCCACATAAGGCCCCAAAATGGTCAAGATGGGGTATGAATTGAGCCTAAGAACCAATTAGATTATGCCATGTGTCCTTGAATGACACCTCACCCTTCTTAAGGTTATGACATTGAATATAAATCCATGTTTAGGTGTTGATAATTAGCATGAGGGTCAATGAGTATATGACACATGGCATAAAGTAAGAATTAACCAAGAAGCCTCTAAGAGATATGACTGCATGCCTACCACACATTAGGTATTAACAAATTAGAAATCTGGGCTCAATTGGATACTTTTAAAACATCCCATCACCATTACTAGATCTAGTTAGTAGTAGAGGATTATAGGATCTAAATTTAACTTTGGATTTAGAAATAAAGAGAAGAAATCTAGCCACCAACTAAAATTTGAATTTGCATCAAATGAGCCACCAAATTACATTAATACATGAGACTAAGTGTTAATATTTATAAATTCCTAAGTAAATCCCACTAATGGTTACCATTGCATACCTTTGAGAGTACTCTAACTCTTAGCTTTCTAATTCTCATAGAGTACCCCTATGTTTCTTTCCGCCTACACTCAGATCTTCATATTTCTCCTCCATCCTTATATAATGGTTATGTACTCATTAAACCCAAAAGCTTAGTCTAAGTACCAAAATACCCTATTCCCAATTAGCTTGACCAAGTTATAACACAATAATGACATGTTTAAAGTAGTTAAATAGGTGTCCTGAGATTTGAGCTTTGATGATGATGAACAAGTAGAATTTGAAAATAACCTCTGGGCCTATAGGAAATGTAGACTCCATAGATATATAATCAATATAAAGCTATTTCCCTATGTCAAATTTTTATAAACCTCTTTCTCACCACCATCTGAGTGTAGGATGGTGTCTATGACTGGTTTTCTCTCCCAACTCTCAATACTAGATCATCGATATCTCTGGGAATGCCTATAAGGCATATTACTCCCTCCCAAATTTCACCTTCACTTATGATGCTACAATAGTGAATCCCTCAATGAATACCTTCTAGATATATGACATCTTATCAGACTTGGATAAGAACCTAGATGCTAAATGGGTCAATAAGGAGGACATAAATGTATACATAGTTTGCACCTTCTAGTAGGAAGTCTAGGCAGGCATGATTTTGTTGAGTTGATTGTTTAAAGCCCAAGACTACTTACACATTAATTAATTATGGGTTCCCCTTCTCCATATGATCCTCACATGCTTTAAATTTCCATATATGGGAAGATTGATCAACTTTAAGTTGGTTAATTCCATCACAAATGCTTGAGCTAGAGGCAATTTTTATATGATGAGCTAACTTATAGATGCAGTCTATAGAATGATCTCCTTCAAACCTTCAGCTTTCCCTACATGGGTTCTCAAGAGCTTGGTGTTCCATGTAGTCTTATACAAACTATATGGCAACTAATACCAAAACCAAATCTTAGGCATATATGAGCACTTCTATTTGGTGGTCTAAAATGTGATCAATGAGTCCCTAATTCCCCATATATATTAAGCAATCTAGGACTCCATCACCACCCTATTTCTACTACAGAGAAGACACTATGATCCAAATTTTGGTTATCCTCAAGAAACCCCTCCACTTATCATATTTCATCCTAGATTATCTAGTGGAGTAGGAGATCACCTACTAATTAGTGGAGGGTATCTTTAGCTTTTAGATAGGTTATTAGTAGAGAGTATGCCTGATGCTCCTAATCTCCATCAATCACCATGTGTACAAGGCCTTCCCTTCCCTCTATAAAATGGTAACTATATGGGATTATTTCATCTTAGGGAGAGCTAAGCTCTAGTATTGGGACCCTAAGGGGATGATCAGATCTCACCTAGAGAGGTATTCAACCTACCCTAATATAAACTATAATCATTAAATAGATAATTATGATGAGCTATACTTGGATGCTACTAAGGACCATGAGGTATTTTCATATATTTCAATGAATAATAAGAAAGGAAATAAGTTATGTTTAGACCCATATACTCCCCCTCCATCCCTTGCTCACTCCATAGAGGATCTAACTCTAACTCCTCCCACTATCTCTGGGAGGATTTTGTAAGGAATTTGGCTACCTTCTCCTCCTCATGCTCCATCTCTAGCTCTACTTCCTCAAGCATATTTTTCTCCTAGTTCCCCAACTCTGCCTCTTCCAATTTATCCTCACACCTAGGCTCTAGCTTTACCTCCACTAGTAACTCTAATAATCTAGACTCAACTAAGTGATACCTAAATTATTTAGTGGTAGGTATCCTAGGCACATGTAACTCAATCATTATCACCTTGACCCTAGGTCGCATAGACATTGAGTTTCAACATTATTATTAGTTCAGAGGAAATCCTAGAATGAGCCTCTCATTAAGCATCAATATAGGTTCCACCCCTTATACCCCTTGTTTCATATATCTCCCTTTTGCCTCTCACTCTTTCCACTTTCTAGCTCCTAGTCTCAGTACCCATGAGTTTTGACCCCCTCCTACAAGCTCCCCAAGTTATGCCTCCTATTTTCCCAATTGCACCTCTTCCATCATTTCCCTAGGTACCTCTAGCCTTGGTCCTGATAATCTTATTTACCTCTTTGTTCCCATCTTCCCCATTCATTCCACAACCTAGAACCTTAATGGTTCCCTATTTAGGTTTATCTTTAGTCTAGGTACCGTCAGGTGCATATTCATCAACAAACATGGCCACAACCATTAGGAGTGTGCCTTCAATAGTAGAAAATATCTCAGGCCCCCCTTTATTCATCATGACACCTCCCTTAGCATTTATAATTCCTCCACCAGCATCCCCTATGACTCTTATTATTCTAGCTAGTCCTTCAACTACAACATCTAAATCCAACTCAGGTAAGATGCTTAAGAAAAAGTAGAAGGAATCTCACACTCTAAATTTAGTTAGAATTCCTTATACTCTAATCCAACTTCCTCCACTAGCCATAATGGTTCCTTTAGCTCTAGTGACATCACCTCAATGTATTACTCCTCAAACCCCTCTTTTCATTACCCCAAGTACCTAGGATTTGGCTTCAACCAGCCAATCTCTTCCCTTTTATTGAACCCTTCTACTGAATGACCCTTCATAAGAGTTATTTCCCCTCAAGTGGGCATGACCTAAGGGTAGTGGTAGGCATAGATGTTCCCATGGACATCCTATTTTGTCCTCCCTACTTTTTCTCCTATGCCCCCTCCTCCTCCATTACTTTTCTCATTCACCACTTCCACTTCCTCCATTTCCCCTCCAGCTCATCCTCCACCCTTCACCACCATCTCATCCACCCCTCCTATACCTCTTTCAACCCAAGGAATAGTCACAAGGTCATAGGCATCAGAGATGACCATCCAAGGTGGCTCGGATGTATAGTGGAGCTTTGACTAATCTTTAGGGAGAAAGAAGAGGATATTAACATAGAGGTTTATCCAAGAGGGGAAATTCATGGTTTGGTAGACCCATCAAGATCTTTCATCCCTCACTAAGGTGAAGACTTCCACTAGGTAATAAAGGATGGTTGAGGATCCATTCTCCATTATATGATCAACTCATGATATGTCAGAGAAGCTTCTTGAGGACATGCAAAGCCAAGTTCAAACATTAGAGGTCCAAGTGAAAAGGTCCTTCCCCATTAGGCTAATTTGATAGGTCAAGGATGCCTTATTAATACTCTTCTCATTTAGTTAGAATCTAGTGGAGACTTTAGTTGAGACTAATGTGCTTATCCAATAGACTCGGGCTTACTTGGATAGGATTATGGAGATAGATAGAAAGTGTAATAAGACGGTGGTGGTGATTAAAAAAGGCATGTTCCTATAATTACAACTAATTCCAACCTCTAACTTAGGTTTATATCATATGTACACCTAAAACATGAAGGTGAGTATGGAATAATGGCTAGTTATGCCTTGTACTATAAATGGACCCTAGGAAGAGGACAAGAAGAAGATATTAACCTATTTTAAAGAGGTCAATACCTTTGTGTTATTCCACCTGGATGGAACCCTATTACATAAGGGATAATATGGAGTCCACCTGGGTCAATTCTACTAGTTCATGAGGGAGGTCACCAAAGCAAACAAGGAAGTGGCCCAAGTAGTTTTGGAACTATCAATGCAATTCAAGGTGAACATCAACCAGATCTTTAAGTTCTAGGTGTCAATTGAAGCACCCTTCTAATTATACTAGATGTTGGGGACTCAAGTTAAGGTGGACAAGGAATTTGACCTCATGGCAATTACATTAGAAGCTAGAGATGTGAGATCAAAGTAGTTAAGAGATGGACCTTTGCAGTCCCTTTCGTATATCAACTAAGTGGTACCCTGCATATATTTTTGTGGGTTCAAGTGGATTTTTTTAGTTTGAAAATTATGGTTTTAACTATCATGAGTGTCCATCATGGCCCAATATGTTAATCTCATGCTATTTGGAGGTGAATCCCATCCCCATCTATATAAGTTAAATTCGTATTGTAATATAGGGTTGACTAAAAAGACTTGATTTAAAGTGTTTTCATATTATAGCTAGGGTTTCACCTACTTTTTCCTTCATCTATTTATACTATAGAGTTGGCCAAGATCGATTATTGTAATATCACTTACTTTTTAATGAATACAATTCATGTTTTCTACAAAGGGTTTATTCTGTCTCAATTATCTTTCATCTCCATTTTTTAATTCTTGTCAATGATAGATTAATTGGACTAATACCTTGATACTTCATTTGTGATATGGTTATGATGTCATCTATTTTAATCACTGTGTGAGCTCTTTCATTTCTCTACTATAGTGTTGTTAATTTATGTGTTAATTTACAAATTAGTGTTGGGTGTTTATGTGTAGTTTATTATAAACTCCTAGTACTTATATTTAGTGAGGTTTCATATTTGAGGCATACTCCTAGTTTATTTAGACCCTTCCCACTGTGTGTTCTTGAATGTATAAATTTAAGTGAAACTCAGTCTATAATAGTATAACTATGGAAAAGGAAATTGGTTTGATGATCAATGCATTGAGTTCATTCTAGACCTAGAGGTTCATTTTTTTGCCTTTCTCTCCCCTCTCCTTTTTTGTTTGTTTTTTGTATTTGAACTAACCTATCCCCTTGTATTTATAAATAGAAAATCATAATACATGAACACCCATAACAACCATTGATAATTAGATCTATGTGCAAAAACTTCATATTAAACTTTCAATGGTGATATTACATCTCCTGGAGACTATTCATATAGACCCATTTGTGAATTCAAATACCCATAGATGTGCCCTAGTCTTATCCCATATTAGTCCTAAAATAGAGGACAAAAATCCATAGTTTTCCCCATCTTCCCTTTTAGGGAATACCCAATCTCATTGGTAGTTTGGAGTGAATAACTCTGTGATTTACCAATCCAATCCATAAAACCATTCAAACTTCTTGTGGATCAATTTTTTGCACACTTCTCTATCAACATTAATAAAAATCAAACAAGGAACCAAATAAACCAATTAATGAATGTCTTGAGATATAAGACAATTTTGGATAAAATGACAAACTAAATGGAAAATAAATAAACTTCAAGACATCTTCAACAAAATTTTGCTTCGAACATTACATGAGTCCATTATTTTTGAAAATTTAAAATATTTTTATGTCTTATGCCATATTTTCTGAGATCATGAAATTAAAATTATCTCATTGAAAAAACTTAAGTGCGTATCCAACACACCAACTAAACCCACTACCAATTTTCATATCAAACCAAGCTATAAAGTAAAACCTGCATAACCTAAAAAAGACATAACTATAATTGTTAATGCAATGTCACAACAACCTAATCAACTTGTCTTATCTAATGTACCAGTGAGATCATTTACATGATTATCTGAGTCTCCATATTCCCTACTTAATAATATTGTATATTATCATCTCATATCTCTCCCTCCTCCCATAAAGGTTGATATGAGTCGATATCTACCTTATGGATATAATTCCAATGCTTATTTTGATTATCACCAAGGTCCTAGGCATTCTACAAATAGATTTTACACCTTGAAACATATAATCTAAGATCTTATTGATAAATAGAAGCTTAAATTTGATGACCCTCCCAAATATTTAGGGTCACAACCTGGTGACCATAAGAACTAAAATATGTTTAGTGATCTATTACAAGATCATTCTTAGAATAATTTGGAAGTGAAAATGGCATATAATGTATATCCTCCTCCACCACATTATGGGAACACATTATATGGGATTATTGGTAGTTATACATGGCATAAACCTCCTATGGTTTAAATACCCTCTATTACTTTTGATGATAGGGAGATTATGGATGATGACTCAGATCTTCATTCATTATTTATTTGAGCATACCTTGATCACTAGCCTATTCACAATGTTATGATTGATAATGGTGCTATAAAAAATATTTTCACCATGACATTACTTACACTTTTGGTGTATACACATGATGATTTACACCCTTCAACAAAAGTGGTCAGAGCATTTGATGGGATCTCACATTAGGTTCTTGGTATGATTGACTTACCTTTATAGGTTGACCCAGCACATGTGGTCACTACCTTCTTGATCATATTATAAATGGGAGTATTTTATATGTTATTTAGATGACCTTGGATACATAAAATTTGTGCAATACCTTCCATAGTGCTTGGGTGTATTAAATAAATTCATACCAACAAAGTCATCAAAGTTGTTGGAATTTTATATGAACACCTAATTAAACAAAAACAATTTATTCCAAGGCATATAATTATCAAACCTACCAAGGTTAATCTTCCATGAAAGGGTAATCAATAGGCAATCCCCTTTACTACATGTCCAATGATTGAGAGACCATTAAATCATATATACATAGTGGATTTCATAGAATCTTCATCTACAACTACACAACATACTTAGTTATCCAGAGCACCTAAACATGTTCCTATTATTTATAATTCAAATACATCATAGAGCATAAAATAATGGACTACATGAAACCCTATTCTTTTTATTACCTCTTTGAGACCACATATCCCTATGGCACATACATAAAGTATTACAGGGACTATAACACTAGACATTAAATTTATATGTGCTCTTCAGCAGTAACACCAGTTTGGTATAACATATCTAATGTTCATATCACTTATATATGAGAATCCCTTAGATGGGATAATTAGATAGACTTTGCCTTAACCAAAAAAATCAAAATTCAAAAATACCAAAAAGAATCATCATGCTCTTAAGTGTATTATTTATTATGCATATGTTTTTTGCTTTATGTTAGTAGATAGCATATCATTATTTTCCTATTTATACATATGTTTCATGGTTTATTTGAATGTGATACAGGAATACCTAGATATTTGATATATTCACATACATATGTTAGGATTTCCATACACTCATGTCCTAAGTATGTTAGGGGCATTTCCATCTTTGATCATGATACACCTATGCCACATTAATATATGATCATTTTCCATTATCATGTTTGATCTTATATATCATTATACATGCCTATATTCATGTTTATACCTTTCATAATGTACTTGATATGTTATGTACTTAACATTTTGTAAATACTTATGTGCAATAACTAGTATGCTAGGTTCATGTTGGTTGCACATATATTCTTCCTAATTATCCATTTTAAAAATTCCTTGAGTGTGTTCCTTGATCATTATTGTATTTTATTGTATTTATTATTTAAATATTTGAATATGCTCAATTTATTGTGGCCCCCATACCTATGCTTGCCTATTTTGACATTTGAGTATGTCATTATTTGTTGTATGTAGACATTTGAATATGTTATTATATGTTTTATATAAATTTTACTAAATCATGTACCTTTGATTGTATGTCATTTGAACATTACCCTTGGATAATGTCTCTTTAGACCATTTTCTTATTGCTTTTGAGTACTTTTGTGTGTGTGCTTAATTTCTTACTGAGCTTATAATTTTACTTTATAGACTTTACCATGATATATATCATGGTTATTAGGAATTAATGTGATCACATACTATGTACCTCAATGATATATCTACCTACACATGTTACCCCTATATGTTACATGATCTATGGATAGTTTATACAATTATCTTATCCTTTTGAGTTAAGATGACTACCAGATTCTACTCCCCCTTACCTTAAAAATGGGTCATATTAGTGGGGGCATGTCAAAGAGGCACAGTTTCCAAATTTTCATAGTTTTAGATTATAGTGAGTGAATGCCAAAAATTTATGACCTCTACACTTATTTAGTACTTAGATTCTCTACATTACAATAGGGACATGTTATGGAAACATGTTATTCACATTTTACACTAGTTTTTAGATTCCTTAGATTTAGTGGGGGCAGATCATAGGAATATATTATCCACACTTGCACCAATTTAAATTTCACCATATTTCATAATTATATTATTTAGATACACATTTTTAGTAGAAGTCTATACATTGATATTGTTATTATACCCAAATTTCAGCTTGAGACATATATGAGGTGCATATGCCATGCAAAGGGCACCTAAAATTTCAAAATCAATCCTTTTTCTAGATTTCAAATATTATTATAAACTATTATCATACCCAATATAGATTGTTATTGAGCCAATATACTTCAATAGTTGGTTCACCTTTGGAAGGTTGAGTTGATTAAATTTATTAATTTTACCAAACTTATAAGTTGTATTTGATTAAATCATATAAATTTACTAAAATTATAGGTTGGATTTGATTAAATCATCCACCCTCACTAGATATATATTATGAGTTAATTAAATTACTCATACTCACCAGATTACACACATCTCAATGGCCATGTTTCAACTGACCCTTACACCAAGGTTGTGAGCATGTGTCCTCTAATATATATATATATATATATATATATATATATATATATATATATATATATATATATATCTGTGTGTGTGTGTGTGTGTGTGTGTGTGTGTGTGTGTGTGTGCACTTGCAGGTTAATATTTTTCCTAATCCTAGCTTCACTACTTCATAATGATGCATACTTTCAAATAAAAATTTTAAAAGGTAATATGGTTGCATAAACACACATGTGTACTCCTAACCTTGATCTTTATAATTTCAATTATTTTAAATTATTTTAATTTCATATTTTATACACTGATTATATACTATAACATGTTGTTCGTTGTAGGTCAGCCATCTTAAAATCACTCAAGTTGGGATCACACAAAAATAATGTATGATATACACACTCATGTATGCATTTATTTCATTTAAATTAAAATTTTCATTACTATATTAAAGGGGGGATGTAGATATTAAAATTTAATTTATGTGGTACCTAAGTGTTATATAATTCAAAAATATTTATCATGGTTGTACTTTTTAGTTTTAAACTTACCCACTACCAAAAAGCTCACATTCACTATTTCTTTGTATCAAATTAATTATCTCTTAGTCTAACCATTTTTATTTTAATGACTTAGGACTTCTATACTATGAAAAAATATCTAAACCTGATCATTATCCTTCACTACTAGTTTTGGACCTGTACCTATTTTATATCTTACTAGACACTTGCATCCCATAAAGACACCTGCATTGACCCAAGTGTCCACTTTTCATACAAAATGTCATGTGTCTAAAAGTTATCTAATTTTTAAAATGAAACATATCCTAAAGGTTGGCCTAAGTGCTTTAGTGTGAGATATTTTCAAAAGGGATTATATATATATATATATATATATATATATATATATATATATATATATATATATATATATATATATATATATATATATATCAACCCTCATTCATTTATCACATAGAAAACACTGATAACTCACAAGGTAACATATGAAGAATCACTTAATTAATAATTCAAGTGATAAAAGTTGTCCTACTCATCACTGTTTTTATATCAATCATAGGATCAATATTCCCACATGGTTGAAGCATTCAAAGAGTAGTTCATGAGCCATATTTTCCAAGTTATAAATTAGATCATTGTATGTCTTTGCTTATCACACATTACACCCTTGCGTACACATAAGACAAAATATAGGGAATAAATACATAAATATATGGCCCTTTTTGAAGTATTGGATATATAGGTAGTGCCCATTGACAAAGGGGCCCTTGGGTCAGCTCGACATTGTGATCCCACTATCCCATTTTTTTATAGTCATACCAAGGGTGAATAAGTTAGGGTTTGATCATTTGACAAAGCATGAAAACCTATGTGTGTGATACATATATATAATAATAAAGATGACATAAAATCTATAAGGCTCCATTTGGTCACATCTTTTTCCAATTAGTGTTTTGTACAAAACACCTATGGTAGGGTTAGACACTTATGTTGATGTAACTATCTAGATATGATGCAAGAATCCAAGGCCATAGAAAAAAATTCCCAAAATCTAATGATTTTTCCAAGATCATCTACTAGTACACTTCCAACCTATTTTATATCATACCTGCATGAGCAAAGTAAACCAACTAAGTATCATTGTTCCTTATTTATTACAATATCTATCAATAGATGTACTTTAATATTTTTATCAATCTCAGTTGTATAAGTTTAGAATATTATTTATCTAATTTTTTATTAATTAGCTTACTCATTAGGTTATTTCACCATCCTTTTGTAAAATCTAATATAATACCTCTTAACACTAGATATACCCCTTTATCTAAATTTAGGGTTGAACATAAAGTTTCACTAGTGTTTGAAAATTTTCCATTATAATAGAGTGATTATTATTCAAGGTGTTATTTATGAACCTATTACACAATTACAATGTGAGGTGTTACCCCAAGAGCTACCAAAAAATATAAGCATACAACCTCAACCAATAACACCTTAAGTATAAATACCTACTCATCCACAAACTAAATTCACATTATTATGTCCTTTTCTACCTATCCAAAATAAAGCACCTGCTAAAGCTCCATTAATTATATGACCTACCATATAAATAAAGGAAAGTGAAACTCTATAAAAAGTTATGCAATCATTTTTAAAATTGATGATTACGGTGATAATGATTTTAAAAATGATACCCATTATAATGCTAGTGATTATACTAATGATGATATTGATGATGATTATGTATTATCCTTCTTGGACTCATGGGTCCCAAAACACCTAAATCTATACCTTGAGGACATGAGCACATCTACTTATACATAATATTATCAAATAAACATATTTATTATTTATTTGTGCCTACTAACCCCATGTTTATGATTAACTAAATATTATATTTGTACATAGTTTTATTTTTCTTATGTGTTTGACCACAATTTTCTTTCTTTATCTTGTGTATGAATTTCAAGTTTCAATATTCCTCCTTCTATGTTTCTTCCCCTTTGGTCTTTCATTGCCTCCAAATTATTTTGATTCATAATTTATATTATTTTTATTTTTAAGTTACCTTCTTATTTATATGGTTTCATATTTTTGGTTGTATGATGGATTCCTTCTCTGATTTCACTCATGGTTTATATATCATTCTTCTATCCTCTTCATTTATGTTGATCATGTTTTTTTTTTGCCCTTGTCATTTATTTTTGTTTCCCATCCAAAAATATTATGCAAGATCCCTCTTGATTAAAAATACATACATATCGATGCCCTCCAAGTAATAAAAATTAAAAAAAAAATCTTTTCTTTTATCTTTTTCTATTACATAGTTACATAATTTAACATATCATGATTATTTTCTTATTTCTAGAGGTTTTGTATATAATGTTTACATGCATGATAATGATGGTAGTATTGATTTATTTTCAAGATATATAGGTTTTAATATCTAATTATGGATCTACATTTACCATAGGTATTTTAATTCTCATATAAGGGGCATCATTGTGACCAATAAATCTTTAAGTTTTATCTTTCTTGATTTCCTTATCATATACAGATTTATATTTGATTATATATATCTTGGTGTAGCATATATCTTGTGTGATTTATCCTAGTATATATTTTTTATTTTGTATATGATTATATATGAGTGATTTGTGTTGGTTCTATGATGCTTCACATGTCTAACACATTGCTTTTTATTTATGATGCCTCTCTTTTTTCCCTCTACCTATTATTTTTGCATGTGCTTGTTATTTGGCATGTCTTTTTTATATTCCATAAAGTGACTAATTTAGGTGTATACTTTATATCACATGTTTCTTGTGTGTACTTTAATTGATCTTGTTTATTTTGTGTATCATTTCTTGACTTGTATACTATACATGATATTGATTGAGTTGTGTGACATTAATTTACACATGTGTTTTGTGTCACATTGATTAACTTACATAATCTATATGTAATACTATTTTTTATGTTTAATTTCAATGTGTAATGATTTATATGTGATTGGTTTTATTATCTTGTTTTATTTTTATACTTTGTGTTACTGTGATTGGTGTCATGGTGTATATTATGCACATTATCTATTTATTATTAATTTGTGTATTGCCTATTTTTCCATGGTTTTTTTAATGCAATTATAGGAGAATACTATTATTTTATTTCATTTATTATATATTTCCTTTTAGTTTCATGATATTCACATGCTTACATTGATTATATTTTGGCATAATATTGTTTGTACCTTGATAATTTATATCTTATCCACATTGGGGCATACTATTATGTTTGCCTTCACTACCTATATCATGACCACATTTGGGCATATAATTTCCACCCTCCTTGCTTACACCCTATCCATGCAAGGACATCTCATTATTACCTATTATTATATAGTTTAGACCCATAGTTGGCATACTCTTTTGAGCCATATATGTGTTTTAATGATGATATTATTCTTTGAATATATAAAATTTGTGTGATAAATTAACTTTAAATGATTATGAAATCTTGTGATTTTATATATTTAGAATATGGTATGCATAATCAATTATTTTGAGATGAGAGAGAAGTAGGTTATCTCACACCTCAAAATGGGGCATATGATAGGATTATTATACTTTATTTACATGATAATAAAAAATAATTTAGTGCTATAAGGCACACTACAAAGAGTTGCAAGATGCTTCTACATCAATAGGTACACACGAGAGATTTATAATAGACCCTCTTCCCAAAAAAATAGTTATAATACATTTTTCACATATTTAGATATTCCATAGAGAAGATGACCCAATTCTCTTACCATCATGTCTATTCATTCCTATTCATTTATTTTAATTGATTGTTTTAACAGTTACTTTATTATTGATTTATATAAACATTATCTACTTTTATATATATGTTCATACTCCAAATAGAGGATCATTTATTCTCATTTCAAGATCCTCAATGGTAATAAAGATAATCATGTAGGTAGCAAGGAAATAATTTTTTATGTGTTGCATGTCATAAGAGCTATATTATGTGATAAGGTAGCCTCTCTCCTCAAATTTAACTTTTATATCATTATCATATCCAATATTAAATTTGAGAAACATTTATAGGTTTCAACCATAACTTCTTTTTTGAGTCTTCTAAGAGCACTTGTTTTTTTTACTTTGATGTGTATGTTTGACACCTAAGTATGGAATTAGATAGACACCTAAATTTTGTATTTAATTTTTTGTTTGCTATGGTGTTATGGTTCAGATGAAGGATAACAAATTCTAAAAATATTATACTCAATTCAATAATCTAAGATAGGTGATTTAATTAATATGAGAAGATGAAGGTGCACATAAAATTTTAATATAATCAAACACATCTAACCAGTATCAAACATAGGAACTAGTATCAAACTTATTGAATAGTATCAAATTTAGTGACCAGTATCAAACCTAATACTACCAATATTAATCCAATGATATTGGTCATGAACAAGATAGACCTAATGATGTTGGTTGAATTTTTTAAATTCTCATATTGGTACCAAATTTATTAGTTTTATTTAAGAATGATTTTAGATCTATTTTCACCTATTTTTAACCTTTTACAACCCATAAATAAGTTATAATTTAGATATTCCTCTAAAAACCCTCATCTAATTTCAAGAATCTTAATCTATGTTTTAAATTATTTAAAATGTTTATGTTGATATATTTCTATATTTAGTTCATATTTGTCTTGTGCACATGTCTTCAATGATTTAGTTTAATTTTATTAGTATACACCACATTGTGTATTAAATGATCAATTATCAATTTCATTAATATTTTAATCTTTAAACCATGCAAATTTTAGGAGGAAAAACATAATTTCCAAGTAAACTAAAAATACACATGATAATTTCTCAATGTCTTATAACATAAAATATTACACATTTATGGCCATAGTGTGTGTGTGTGTGTGTGTGTGTGTGTGTGTGTGTGTGTGTGTGTGTGTGTGTGTGTGTGTGTGTGTGTGTGTGTGTGTGTGTGTGTGTGTGTGTGTGTGTGTGTGTGTGTGTGTGTGTGTGTGTGTGTGTGTGTGTGTGTGTGTGTGTGTGTCTTTGTGTGTGTGTGTGTTTGTGTGTGTGTGTGTGTGTGCGCGCGCGCGTGCGTGTGCATGTGTGTGTGTGTGTGTGTGTGTGTGTGTGTGTGTGTGTGTGTGTGTGTGTCTGTGTCTGTGTGTGTGTGTCTGTGTGTGTGTGTCTGTGTGTGTGTGTCTGTGTGTCTGTGTCTATGTCTGTGTGTGTGTGTGTGTGTGTGTGTAACTTTATGAAATCCATACCAAAGAAACATTCTGTATGAAGAGATACTATCCAAAATTATTTAAAAACATAATACATAACATTGTAACACCTTTTACAATAAACCCTAATTGACTACATAACATGACATCTCTTAATTAGGCATGGGTTCATTATCATTATGCATAAGGGATAAAACACAATAAAAAATAGGATTTTTCTCATCTTCTAGCAAATCGTCTATAAAAAAATTTATTTCACCTCTTAAAATTGAGATTCAAAAACCAAAAAATGATGGGTTTATCACTACCCAACATTTAGACATCATAAGGCTATAAATCCTAGTCAACTTTGAAGACCAACAGGTTGTCCAAGAACATAACCACATTAAAATAGGTTACATAGGTACACATTTTAGGTGCAATAAAATATATATTTGACATAAAAAAACATGAATCACTCTCTAGGGGCACATATGTGTGGGGTTTTCTATTCCAAAAATAACAATTTCATATCCAAATTAACTTTAAAGAGAACATTTTACTAACCCACTTGAGTCACCATTATGGGGAAGGACATAAATGGGATGGCCAATCCCTAGTCTCCATAACATACTTCTCATCACATTTTCCAACTTTTCTAGTTTCTCAGTACTAACATACTTCACAAAAATAGGATGGAAGTTAACTTTCAAATCACCCCTTAGGCCTCAAACTCCATCCACCAAGTGACCTAGAAAGAAGCCTACCCTAGGACCCAAGCTCATACTAGGATCTCTCATCCTTCCTTCACGATACACATAGGCTACCTAATAATAGAAGTGTACATAAAATCAAATGTATTGTAATTTAAAAAATGAATAACTTGTAACCACAACAACTTTACAATCCCTAACAAATCAATTGAAATAATCATTATAGATTCATATGAAAATACTAGAATAACATATGTCCAAATGGGCTCAAAATAATTTATCCATTGTACACATAAAATTAAAATATCATAAATGTACATAGTCACCTACCTCTACTCTTCCACTTAGAGTTTATCCTACATCTTTTATGTTATTCCTTACTCTAATACATACCTCCCATTTCCAATAATTATAAAAAATGAGAAGTAACAAAAATATGGGAAAAAATAAGAGTAGAGGCTAATTTACACAAAGCCAATAAGGGGTGGACATGTGTCCACTCCCTTAGATTGACTTTTTGCATCTTCAACCCAAGGCATTCCTAAGGAATCTCAACCTAGGGAAGCTAAAAAAGTTAAAATAATATAAATTTACACAAACCTCAAGGTTTTCACATTTTGGCACACAAAAATTACCTTTCTAAATTTAAGCTAAAATTCCTTCCAATTTTTTGTATTGAAATTACTTAGATAAGGAAAATTCATATCAATGGATAGAAATATAGATATTAATAATAGAGAAACAAAAATATATTGTAATAATAATATCAAAATATAGTAGATCAACACCAAATATTGATATAAAAATAGAATACTATAAATATATGGCTGACGCACTTTAATGGGGAAACCTCCACAACCTTGAAAGAATAACAAGATTCATAATATGGTGATCTAATACTAACCACTAGATCCTATATATACTCTACTAAAGCAATAGATACTCCATAGACCAACACTAATACTAATATGAAGATATATAAATTACCATATTACTAAATAAAAGATTATGCTAGCCACAAGTAGCCATGTATATCCTAATATATGTTAGTGATTAATGAAATAGCATGCATTTACCATTCAAACCAACATTATCCTCAATATTTTATTATTGATTGATGCTTCTATAGGAAATTTACATCCTCCCATGTCATATCTTTATTATCCACATTCTTTGACTTGATCAAATACCCTATAATCACCCTCATCTGAAATTTCCTTTTGTGTGTTTTTAGGAATTCCTAAGGTTCTAAAATGATACTTTCCTCCTCATCAAGATCTAGTAACTCTATTTGGGATGAAACTCATAGTCTAATAGCCTTCATCAAGTAGGAAACATGAAGGATTGGATGTATTTTTTCTAAATGAAGAAACTCCATTTTGAAAGATATGTTACCTATATTTTGTAATTCATAATAAATCCCATAATACTTAGGTTAAATCTTGTTGTCCTTCTTAAGTTTTTTCAAATATATTTTCCTATTTTTTATGATCACATAAACACCTAAATATTTTACTTCAAATGTTTTTATGTGAGGTGTTGGTTAGTTTGTTGCTACATTTGGTTATGTGTCATTTTCAAATTCTCTATGAAACTAGAGAGTACCTTTTATTGGTGTTGAATGTTGTCTTTAGTTACCCAAACTTGGTATAAATATTTAGTGTGAACATTATGTGATCAAATGTATTTGAGATAAATATTTTTAATAGTGCTCATGTAGAGATTGTAGGAGATAAATAATAGGGAGAATAAGTATTATTAGAATAACCATCCTAGATTAGTGATAGGATAAGTAAGTAATTGAATAACCTCTTATCTAATAGATGTAAATGTTATAAATATGTAGTGTCCTCCATTAAATATTTAATTTAGATTATTGACCCCAAAAATTGTGCTCTGCACATTTGAGTTTTGGTTCTTCACCAATTTGAGCTTTGGTTTAACTCTCATGGATGAGGTGGTGAATGGTGGGCAGTACCCATACAATGTAGAAAATAGAGAATTTTTAGAAGTATGAAAATAATTGTTATACCACCATTCTACTATTGGTATCCATTAAGCCCATCTCTATTATTTATCCAAATCAAAACATCAAAGATAACCCTCCAATCACTTATCAACCACCTCAATTTAGCCATCAATTTTGGAATTATAAGATGGTCTATGAGCTAGACAATTACCCAAGAAAGAAAATAAATTAGTCTAAGTATTATTATTGATAAATATAAAATCACAGTCACTTAATATGATATTGGGGGTCCTATGTATTTTATCAATTTTATCCATAAAATTTGATGCTACTGTAATTTTAACAAAAGGATTTGATAAGGCATAAAAATGGGCATATTTGGTGAGTCTATCCATGAAATATATTATGAAAATTTTCTATTTAGGCTTGGAAAACCCTATGATGAAATATATAGACACCTCATCCCACCTATAGATAAAAATATATAATGGTTGTATAAGAATTAGGGTCTTAATTACCTCACCCTTATTTTGTTGACACGTCATGTATTCTACCATAAATTTATGGGATTCTCCTTTGAGCCCTTCCCAAGAGAATTATCCCTTGGATATATGATAATTCTTTATGAAGCTTAATTTCTCACTAACTAGAATGTATTTCCACAAGAAAATTTTACTTAGGAGCTGAGTTCTTGCACAACTATAGTCAATCCTAGTACCATATAGTATCCCCTTTTCATACAGTTTTTTCTGGCATACTTGGATCCTATTAGAGATTTTGAATGATTTTTTTCTATTTGTGTCATTCACCCATTACAAACTTTTATCCTCTACTCAAATTTATATGCAATAAAATATTTATTTTGTAGACTCATGCTTCCTAGATAGTGCATCAACCACTACATTATCCTTTATTTTTTTGTATATGACCTCAAATTCATATCCCAACATCTTCATGACCAATTTTTGTTGTTATTTTGATGATAACCACTATTCTAAAAAATATTTGATAATTTGATGATATTTGTTTAAATTAAAGTGTTTTCCCTCATGGAATTAGTTACTAAGAGGTGGGTTGAATCAATTTCTTAACAATAACTATTCAATTCCATGAATAATTTCATGGAATCATTCATTCATATAAAATATCAATGCATAAATGAACAACTACACAATCATATCATAAGAGAACACCACAGATATGTGGGAAACCCTATTTGGGGATAAAACCAAATAAATTTTACCCATGTAATATAGTCTTATAATTTCAATATCCAAATTTTAGTGAAGCACCAACTTCACAAGGAGCTCCAACCCCTACCTATTTAAGCAACCACTCAACTAGTCTTCTGCAAGCTCTATCTTACAAGGAGGCTCCAACCCCCTAGATAATTAGAAAAACATAAGTCACATATGATATATTATAACCTTAAAACACTTTTTCATAACTCAAATATATTTACAACCTTCTTTTTAAATATTTATCCTTTAATCTCACTCAAATAACCTCTTAGGCATTCTCACTCAACTAGCCCTTTCCTTGGTAGTATTAGGTCAAATGACCTAGTTAAACACATATAAAATCATAATTAAATATTAATTACATATTAAAAATTCCTCTTTTATGTTATTCAATACCTTCACCTTGTTTCCAAACACTATCTCATTCACACATATACTTAATATCTCAACTAGTCAATTTAGGCCTATTAAGCCTTCTTAAGTACTTGACACTTGCTCTCACCCATATTAGTTGGAAATAAACATTTAAATAAATGAGATACCTTTTAAATATATCACCACACATGTTTCAAATTATAAACAAACATTACATAAGTCGGTCATAGTCCATAAGGACCAAATCAACCATTAGGCCTAATGGAGACCTAATGCAATTGGGTCTATCTTATCCACATGTTACCACTCTAACCCTTTTATAAAATTTATTATATTTTTATGAAACACTTAAAAATTACTAAAATATACCCCTTATAATTTAATCTTGGGTCCCCAACTCTATTTGGCCCATTTCACTACTTGGACCCACCAATTATGCCTACTTGCCTTTTAGGCCTTCTCATTGCCAAAAAGTCTATCAACTAAATATGACTCAATCATTAAAATTTAACACATAACCCAAAAAAATCATATTAATATATCCTATATGACCTCTTGGTCATCATAAATTTCTCTTATCTTCATCACTTGGGCAAAAAGGCCTCAAGAACACTCCTACAACATGACTACTCAGAACTGCATACAAGCTTACAAACATGGTCAAATGTTTTTGAATTTTCATACTTGAAAAATTAAAAACCAAGAATATAAAATTATTATCATGAACCTTTTATACCTCATAAACATCTTAAAATGATTTTAATTATTCAACGCTATCCAAACAACCTCCAACTCATCTATGTAAGATGATTACTCATACTGCCTTAGTGCCTCAAAAACACAGTCATGAATAACTTTATCATTATCACTTTAAAGTAAAATTTGATGAAAATTAATATTTTATATATTTTCTCTATATCATCTTCCAAAATTTATAACTCAAACTCTAGTGACAATCATTGGTCTTACAGATCAATCTCTTAAGTAACTTTCTCATGGACCTTACGCAGTCTAATAAGCCATTTTGGATTCAATATTACAAATTCTTAACTTGTCTCTATATATTCCATATAGAATTAATAGGTAATTTATTTCTTAAACCATAATACCATATGCATAGGATATATCATTTTTTTTTATGAAGTCTAAAACACTTCACTTCATTATGCTTACCTAGAATAGTCAAATTGTTTTAAGACACAGTCATGGTGAACATGACTTTTGACACCTATAAAAACACTTATATGAACACATAATGAATTTTTATGATCCTTAAATATCCTTATAACATATCCAATCACACACATATATAGGTAAAATGAAAAATGTAGAACATATAAACCAAACACTAAACCTCACTCTTTCATTATCTTCACTCACACAAATATATCAATTTGAGAGAACTATTTTCACCATTTATAATGAATTAAAAATAATATAATCATCATGAACATGAGTTATATGTCTTGAAAAAAAATCTCAAGTAATTTTATCTTTCTTTAATCCTTTACAACCACTCCCTAATCTCTTTTTCACTTTGATTGGTTTTTCTGACTATTTTCACTCTTTGCCAGTTTAGCGATAGGTTAACTTAATTGAATAAAATAATTAAATAAAGGATATAAATTTTTAATTTTAAACCATTTTAAAAAAATACAATTATTAATCTTCAATATCCAAACATTTTCATCCTTTGACCTATTCAACCCTTCTTGTAATATCAAATCTCTTAGAAATAAGGAGTTTCTTGTACCTTCCACTCACTATCATGACAAACCAAAACCACCTAGGGATACCTGGTAGAGTCATTTATAAGACAAAAAATAATTTTTCATTACTAAACCATTCTAGTCACTCAAAAACGAAATCTTCATCATCAAGTCTTTGTTAAGGTT
Organism: Torreya grandis; assembly: GCA_037957365.1. Taxonomy (NCBI): domain Eukaryota; kingdom Viridiplantae; phylum Streptophyta; class Pinopsida; order Cupressales; family Taxaceae; genus Torreya; species Torreya grandis. The sequence goes on along the minus strand of JARHVA010003613.1, from coordinate 1,603,578 downwards.
TTAGGAGGGTTTTGACTACCTTACCTTCTTAACAATCATTCATAAAAGATTTACCCCAAACTCCAAAACCAATGCCATGAAATTAAATATATGGATCTTCCTTAACTTTCATAAAGTGATCAAGATCTCATTTAAAGGTTTTACATGCCAATGATCATGATAAATTTCTTCTCATGTCTATAACATGACATTTTGTGCACATAGTCAACCTTACCACCAAATTTATTGCTTTATCCTATAATATATGACTTAAAACTTGGTAAAGATGATTAAAACAATTCCTCACACCTATTTAAATTCTCTCAATATCTCTAACACCTTGGTAAGTTAAATTGACCCCTCATTAGGCCACACTAGTTCTCTTTGCACACCATGCCTTGAACTGTCAATCCTATTTGGACTATGAACACAAATTGAAACCTATTATACTATTATAAAGACTTAATATCTATGTTATAAAACATCATAACATTCTCTCAAACTTCTAACCTTCTTAATACAAGTCTTCTATATCTCAACTCATCATGCTACCAAACCTATGCCATTTTACTAAGTATTTCAAGTAAATATTAAGTCTCAGTAAGATCCTTTGTCTATTAAACATGATCTTTAAATGTCATAAAAAATCAAAAAGAATACAAGGTTGCCTTCAAATTTTCTCTCAATAGAGAGACAAAACTTATTTCTCACACACCACTTCACCAATCATGACATCAACTTTGAATTTTAACATGAAAGACATTCAACTTAACTTTGATATCAATGATAGCATTAATGCCTTAATACCAACACTAGGAAAATACCTAAAAAATCACATCAAATAAGGTCTCAATTTATTTATTTCATTAATGATAAACATCATTTCCTTCTCATAAATTAGATTCAAAAAACTGTTACCCTGACTTGATGATTCTCAATATAAATATGTTTTCCTTATTGGATAAGTACTATGTCATACCTCAAAGTGTCACACCTAACAATGAAAATTTTGGAAAAAATAGGGGTAGCTACACTTGTAGTGGTTTCCTCACTAAAATTTAAGGATTAATTATTCAATAAATATATGAGTGGTGTTTCTATGTTATAATTTTTGACAAAGTATTGAAAGTAACATATGAGCCATAAAAATCCTTGTATATGTTTGAGGATTTTAAGCAATTTATATTCGACCATGGCCTTGATCTTGAGAGGGTCCACATTTACACCTTCATGGGAAAAAATGTGACCCAATTATGACATCTCCTTCACTCCAAAATCACACTTGGAAATATTATCTTACAATATATGTTATGCCAAAAGATCCAAAACCTAGTCACATGTTACAAAAAATTTACACATGTTTTTTTGTATATTAAATTATAATAAAAAAACCAAGATATATTCTGATAAAAATGGTTGAAATATAGAGTTCATCATATTATGAAATGTAGATGGTGTATTTATCAGGCCAAATAAAATTTAAAAAAAATTATAATGGCCCTCATGGGATTATAAAATTTATCTTGTGTATGTCCTCATAATTTATTATGATTGTATGATAACCTAATCAAAGATAAAGTTTCATAAAATATACATCACCATGTAACTCATTTATACATTCATCAATTAAAAGAATTAGAAACTTATCTTTATGTTGTACTTTTTTAGTTTCCTATAGTTTGGACAGGTGTGTCAGATGTCATTATTCTTATGCACCATCACCACTTGAGAGAAATAAGCACTCTAGTTATGTTGTTAATTCTTTTCTCATGCATTTCATGTACCATACTCTCAATTTCACTCTTCAATACATATAGGTACCTATAAGGTCAAAGTTGTGTAGTTCAATCCCTAATACCAACTAAATAGCATGATCATGATCCATTTCTGGTAATACTCCTTTCATTATATCTCTAATTACTATTGATTTCCCATATGAAATTGAATGTAGATTTATAAATATATGTGTCTTTATTGTGATTGATTATAATGAAAAAATATGTGCCACAAACCATATGCTCCATTTTAAAGAATATTTTACATTGTATGAGAGATAACCAATTGTGGGGACTTTTCATATATCCCATTCAATTCAAAGTTCCTTCATTCAAAATGAAAACACATTAACAAATCTTAAAAATTCAATCCAATCATTCCAAAATTATTAATCCATTGGATTTCCAACATAATTTATACATTGTTCATGGTAATGGTGAATATAGGGAAATAAATTAGGTAGTCTTCTATGGTGAGTTTACTACTATGACACTTCCTTATACAACTGACTAATCGCCATCTACAATCATGACCTAAATTGTTTTAGTTTGATAAATAAAATAGTTCAAGTAGACAACTAGCTTATTATTGGTGACATTATGGGTACTGATTGAGTCAACCAACATTATCACCTTCTATTTGTTTAGGAAACCCACTATCTTGAGGGTTTTTAGGGTGGTCAGTCTTAAAATTTCATGTTAATAAATAGTTGGTTGGGTATTTGATTTATCCTCATCTTGGTCATCAAACCCTCTAAATCTACCTATTCACCCTCTTCTTCATTAACACCTTCAATGTGGAATAACTTATTTTCAACACATTTATGACCAAAACAATATTTTATATCATAGTTAAAACATTATCCTTTTTCTTTTTTCTCCTCAAGTTGTTAATTGGTCAATATGGAAGGTTGAGGGAATGATGATGTTGTATGTTTCAATATATAATGCTTATAAAGGAAAGCCTTTTGTTTCTTGGTGCTACTTCCTCCACCATGTATGCCATAATTCTATAATTAGATATAGTGGGTGGCGTAAACATGTGTACCTCATGTTGGATTAAGTCCCCTAACAAATAGGTCATTCAAGTTATGATTTATTATCATCTCCACATGCAAGGACATATTTTAGAACTATTGAATATAATCCAAAATTTATCATGTTTTATGTAGTTTTTCTAATTGGATGAAATTATTCTCTATCACACTATTGAAATAGTGCATTTACAATTCTTTAGTAAAACTTGACCAGGTGATATTGAGAGTTTTTTTATTGAGAACAAAACCATCGATACCAAATACATTTCTTAGGTTTCAAATAAAAAGATGCCATTGTCACCTTCTATTCACATGGTATCTAAGGTACATTAAAAAAACTCCATTTAGTTTATCAAGGCAACCAAATCCATCAAAATTATGCATGTCTACTTTGGGAAACATGTTCCAATTACGTTCCAAGTGAGGGAGAGGGCTACAATTTATTTTTATTTGGAAAGAGTTAAGTATAATATCCATCCTAGTTATGTTTTGCATTGATTAACTAACGTTTAATATTGTGATGTAAATAGTTAATCAAATCTCTATCTTGTTGCATCCAGTCACTAATTGATTTTAACTAGATATCCTTTATTAGCCATTAAAAACTGTGTTTTACATACTATAACCAAGTTAGATCACTTTGTGATGTATTATATAAAACTACATAACATAAGATCATCAATTTCATACTCCATCTATTCTTTTTCAAGAGTTTTCCCTAATGTTGAATCCCTTGACACAAACCCTAGTATGTGAAACATTTATATAAATATTTTAGGGTTTAGGTATTAAAATATGATTACTAGATAATTATACCATTATGATTGTATCAAAAATATAAATCCAATAACTAGTACATTTTAAAAGGACAAAAGTAACCTAAAAATAGGGTTGGCAAAAATATATGTTGTGATTATTTTGTTAAGATAATTTAATCAATTTCTATATTACACAAAGGTTTTTGAAAAATTTCCATAGTTTTTTGATAAAAAAACATAAAAAATTATTGCACTAACAAAAAAAAAATCTTTTGTAGATCAAAAAATTTGATCCTTCAACAACACCCAATAGACATTGATCTCCATTCAAAAAAATAATGCCCAAATCAAAGCTTTGATACCATTTGTATTGAAAACACTTAGATTAAAAAAAAATCACATCAATGGATGGAAATATAAATATCAAGATTATATAAATAATAATATATCACAACAATGATGTCTTAATATACTAGATCTATAATAAAGTTTGACAGCAAAGAATAATATTATAAATATTTGACTATGCCACTTCAAAGGTAAACCCCCAAAACCTTGTACTAAGATTAAATTTCATAATATGATGATATAATACTAAACACTACCTCTTATATATATTCGATTAAGGATAGATACTCTATATTCCAACACTACTACCAACATGAAGATATAAAAATTATCATATGACCAAGTAAAATTTTATGCTAGCCTCCACAAGTTGACCACTCATATCTCAATACATGTGTAATGCCCACAATTCACTCTTAAAATAAATGTGCAAAAATGTTAACATTTTTTTTTACTACTATGACTATATTCTTCGCACTAACTAAGCTAATCCTATATTATAATGAGTTTAATTTTTTTCACTTTACCATTAAGGTTTTGTTAAGCTACCAAATAATTAATTTGACATCATAAATCAAGTTACTTAATGTCTCACTAGATAATTAATAAATGTTATTTCAAAATACTTCAAATAATACCTTTTTATCTTATTAATTCTTAATTATTATCATTTGAAAAATAATAAATATATAAAAAAATGTTATTTAACTACTAAAGTGTCACTAATTGACTAATTAATAGATTTGACAATTTAAACTTGTTTCAATAAAATGTTTAAATAGTCATTAAACAAATACCATTCTCAACCATGTAATTAAAAACACTTTATTAAACTTTAGGTGGAGATATAATTAATCTAAATTATTAATCCAAGATAATTAAATAGTTTCCAAAAATTAAATCTAAAAATAAAATTTAAATTTTGATCAAATAATAATTAATAATTAGTACATAATTTAAAATTAAAGTCAATAATCTTTACTTAAGTTATTTGAAAGTAATAAAAATATCTTTGGGTTTTATTTACTTCTGCAAAATAAATATTATTTACCACTAAGAATTACACAACACCATTTAAAGGTTAAGAGGGAAAATAATTTATTTAATTATTGACTTAATAGGACTAACATGTGAAAATAAATAAAAATGTATTTGTTTTTTAATTCCTAATGGAAAATAATTAACTTAAACTTAAATAAAAAGGTTAAATTAAAACTAATAAATTAATTTCATATAAATATATCAAAAGTAAATTTAAATAACCTATATTTTTTTTTTCTACTTCCAAGTGGAGGGTTAATTTAGAGCCATTAGATTTAAAATATTTAAACCTTAGTATCTAGGTATTCTATAAAAGGCCCTAAATTTTATTATGTTCAAATAAAAGATAATTTATAATTCAAACCCTCATTTTTTTTTATTATTTATAGGTTAAAGGCTATGGATATTCAACATAGAATATTTGCTTCAAGAAGGAACTTCTAAATATTCAAGATTTAAAATATATATAATGTGTATATATTATTTATTCCTCGCTTTTTTCTTTTATTTTATTGAAAACTAGAAAATATGAATATATATATATATATATATATATATATATATATATATATATATATATATATATTCCTTCTTTTTAATATCTATAAAAATTGTGTGTGTGTGTGTGTGTTGTGAAAACCAAAATTAAATCCTATATGTATATATATAAACATAATATATATTGTAAATTTTGAAATATATAAATACATTATTAAGATAAAATAATTTATTATTTTTATTTTTTATTATTATGTGTTTTTATTTTTATTTTTATTTTTATTTTTCATTTTTATTTTTTATTTTTTATTTTTTATGGTTGATGGCTTGTAGCTTATGGCTATTGCAGGGCCATTAGCCTCCTTGTAATGGAGGCAGGGTGACCTACTCACCTCACCCCCTCTCTCTGTATTATTAGGGTTTGAGGGGGGCATGGTTGGCCTTGGTCAACCTCTACCCTATCTCCCACCCCACACACACACACATTAATTTATTTTCAATTTATAAACTAAATTTAAGTTATTATTATTATTAGGAGGGAGGAGACATGTTTTCCAAGTTTATTTTGAGTCTTTCAAACCAAGATTTTCTAGAACATGATAAACTTCTTCATCAAGTCTGATAGCATAGATAAAATTGAGGGGGTGACAAGGATCATTTATAACCAACCTCATGTTCTAAAGTATGGGGCTTAAAGAAAGTCTAGAAGAAGTTATGCTAGGGTGGACTCATAGAATTGATGATAAGGATTATCAAGCATAATGCTAATGTTGTAAGGGATTTTATTATTGGATGGAATAATTGAGTGGTGGAGATGAGAGGAATTAAAATTGTAGTCATAGAGGAGTTTATAGGAGAAGCCATGGGCATGCTATGTGATGGGGTGAAGGTGTACAAAGACCAATCTAAAAATCAAAAACTACTCCAGAGGTTCTTCCACACTAGCGCATTTGTTAAAATAGATAAGAATGGGTTACCCATGATGACCTCTCATGTAAATGGCCTAAAGTGTGCCTACAAGTGATGAAATACATGACACTTGAAGGTAAGCATACTTTAATTTTCTCCCACCACTTTTTATTGTTAAACCATTTCTAGGGATATAAAATTAGTCTCTTGTTCTATCTCTTAAAGTCTCTGGAGAGAACCATTCTCACTCATTAGGTTAAAAAATCTAACCCTATATTGTACCAAGGTCTCATCATGTTTTTGGTAAAGCATGGCCAAACCTTGCAAGGTAAGGAGGTTCGTTTGGGGGGTCCTTAGCTAAAGTGGACTCCCCTAAGTGTCGCATCTCAATTTCACCCTATGACTTATAATCTTTGAATCCATGGATTAATATGGTTAATAACTAATTATTATTTATTTTATTTGAGGTTTTTGACATATAATATAATGGGAAAATGATATTTTTGATTAGTATACATGATGTGATAGTTGTATTTCATTATTTTTTATATTACGGATATTTATTTGTTATTTTTGAATCATTGGTTGATATATATGATGACTCAAACTAACTACCTACTTATTTTGAGGTGGATGTAGGATTTATATTACCCTAAGATCTTGAGGAGCTAGAACATCATCAGAGAGGATGGACTAGATGGGACAATTGGGGGGATGCCAAAGAAAATTGTTAGTGACCCTACACACATGCACATTAGATATAACATATTTCAAATGATAATACATGGTTATGTAAATCTTATTTTTTATCATAGTTTTATATATATTTAGTTCTTTATTTTCATTATATCAAAATTTTATTGAAGCACCAAATTCACAAGGAGATCCAACCCCTGCCTAGTTAAGAACCTACTCAACTAGTCTTCTACAAGCCCTATCTTACAAGGAGGTTCCAAACCCATAGATAAATTAGCACAAAATAAGTCACGTTTAATCTATTATCACCTTATAACACCTATTTCTAACTCAACTATAGATTAAAACCTTCTATTCCAATCTTTATCCTTCAATCTCACTCAAACAACCTCTTAGGCTTTCTCGCTCAACTAGCCCTTTCCTTAGCAGTATTAGGTCAAATGACCTTATTCAACACCTATAAAATCACAATTAAATATTCATTACATATTAAAAATACCTATATAATGGTATTAAATACCTTCACCTTATTTCCAAACACCTATCTCATTTGCACATATACTTATTATCTTAACTAGTTAATTTAGGCCTATTAAGCCTTCTTAAGAACTTGACCCCTGCTCTCACCCATATTAGTCAGACATAAACATTTCCATACATGAAATACATTTTTAATATATCATCACAAATTTTTAAAATGTGAAACAAACACTACATAAGTTGTTCATAGTCTATAAGGACCAAATCCACCATTAGGCTTAATAGAGACCTAATGTAATTAGGTCTATCTTATCCACGTGTTACCACTCTTGCCCTTTAAGAAAATTTATTTTATTAAAAAATGGATTAAAAAATTCATACATTACTCAAATATACCCATGATAATTTCACTTTGGGTCCCCAACTCCATATGGCCCATTTCACTACTTGGACCCACCAACTAGGCCTACTCACCGTTTAGGCCTTCTCATTGCCAAAAAGTCTGTCAATTAAATATGATGAAATAATTCAAATTTGAAACATAAACATAAAAAATAATATTAAAATAGCCTATATTACCTCATGTTCATCACCAAGTTCTTTTATCTTCATCACTTAGGCACAAAGGCCTCAAGAACACTCCTGCAACATGACTACTCATAATTACACACAGGCTTAAAAACATAGTCAAATGCTTTTGAATTTTCACACTTGAACAAGGAAAAAAAGGATATAAAATAATTATCATGAACCTTTTATACCTTATATACATATTCAAATTATTTTTATTCTTCAACACTATCCAAATAAACTCCAATTCATTTCTACAAGATGACTACTCAAACTACCTGAGTGCTTCAGAAACACAGTCATGAACAACTTTGTCATTAGCACTTGAAAGGACACTTTCATGAAACCTCATTCACATTAATATTTATATATGGTCCTTATATCATCCTATAAAATTTATAATTCAAACTCTAGTGATAATCATTGGTCTTACAGACCAATCTCTCAAGCAACTTTCTTATGGACCTTACACAATCTGATAAGCCATTTTGGCTTCCATATTACAACTTATTAACCTATATCTATATATTAAATAGAGAATTAATAGGTAATTTATTTATTAAACCATATAAAATATACATATGATATATTATCTTATGTTATGGAGTCTAAAACACTTCACTTTATTATGCTTACCTGGAATAGTCAAACTACTTTAAGACACAGTCATGATGAACATGACTTTTGAAACCTATAGGAACACTTATATGAACATATAATTCATTTATATAATCCTTAACTATCCTTAAAACATATCCAAACACACATATATATATTTTAAATGACAAATGTAGAACATATAGACCAAACACTAAACCTCACTCTTTCACTATCTTCACTCACATAGATAGGTCACTTTGAGAGCACTATTTTCACCATTTGTAATGAATTATAAATAATATAATCATCATAAACATGAGTTATATTTATCTAAAAACAATATAAAACAAATTTATCCTTCCCTAAGCCTCTGCAACCACTCCCTAATCTCTTTCTCACTTTGATTTATTTTCTCATTGTTTCACTCTTTGCTAGTTTAGTGATAGGTCACAATGATTAACCAAAATGATTAACATAGAGGATTTAAATTTTATAAATAACACCATGGAAATAAAATAAAATTCTTAATCTTCAATCTCCAAACATTTTCATGCTTTGACCTGGTCAAACCTTTCGACAATATCAAATCTCCTTGAAACAAGGGGTTTCCTTTAGCTTCCACTCACTGTCATGACAAAATAAAACTAGCTAGGAATAATTATTAGAGTCATTTACAAGATAAAAACATCATATTTTCATTAAAAAACAATTTTTGTCACTTACAAGCCAAATATTCATCATCAGGTCTTTGTTAGGGTTTTAGGAGGGTTTTGACTACCTTACCTTCTTAGCAATCATTCATAAAGGATTTCCCCTAAACTCTAAAACCAGTGTTAGTAAATTCAAGATAGGGACCTTACATAACTTTAATGAAGTTTTTATTATGTCATGAAAATTTTTCACATGACAATGAGCATGAGAAACTTCTTTTTGGGTTTACAACACCACATTTTGTGCACACAGTCAACCTTACCACCAAATTTATTACTTTCTCCTATAGTATATGAATTAAAACTTGGTAAAAATTCTTAACACAATCCCTCACACATATTTAAATTATATCAAGATCTCTGACACCTTGGGAAGTGAACTTGATCCCTCATTACGCCACACTAGGTCTCTTTGCATAGCATTCCTTGAACTACCAATCCTATCTGGAATATGAACATAACCTGAAACCTCTTTTACTATTCTCAAAACTTCATACCTATGTTATAAAAAATCATAACATGATCTTACACTACTAATCTTCTTCATACAAGTCTTACATAGCTAAACTCATCATGCTACCAAACCTATGTCATTTCACTAGGTCTTTCAAGTAAAGATTAAGTCTCAATAAGCTCCTTTATCTCTTGAACATCATCTTGACATGTCATCAAACCTCAAAAATAATACCAAGTTGCCTTGAAATTTTCTCTCAATAGAGAGACAAAACTTATTTTTCACACACCACTTCACCAATCATGACATCAAATATTACTTTTGACATGAAGGACATTCAACTTAACTTTGACATCAATGATAATATTAAAGCCTTAATAGAAACACTAAGAACATACCTACATAATATCCCCCTTTGTCACTGATGGAAAATACTCTTAATCATAGTAGATCATTATCTTTCCTTCAATCTAGATCTTCTTTAGTACCTAATCTTGAAATAAGAACTTTTTCCCCTTTGACATTAATGACAAGGTTCATCTTCTTAGTAGTTATTTGATCCTTAGACCTAGGGAAACATACATTTTCTCTAAAAAAACCTCATCAATAATTTTTTTCATAAATTTTAGCATAGACCAAGCTCACGTACCTACTAATGAGACATGATTGACTCCCTTTATCTCCATGAAAATTTAAAACACTTTTAGAACTATGACTTGGTTTAATCAAATCATCATACAAACTTTTTGTGACTTATTTCTTGTGATCACACCTACAACAAAATTTTTTTTTGAAATTTAAGTCTAAAGGTTACCTAAGACTACATAACTCCCTCTATGATGAAGCATCCTTCATGTTTCTTGATAACTAGTTGAGTGTCTCCATGAAGCCTACTGGAGTCACCTCTACTCTAGAGAGCTAGAACAACATAAATTTTGGAGATTCCTAGATCTCGATATCCTTATAGGACTGAACCTCATCCATGATCCTCTTATGCTTGATTAGTCCTTTTGGATTGACCTCCTCAATATTCATTTGAGCAACATTCGGGCTTGATTTATTTATTTTGACTCCATAAACAATATGAGCAAATAGAGAAAATTCTTGGCATTCCTTTATACCTTGAATATGCTCCATCATGGCAAATAGTCCACTTGAACTTGTAAACTAGTCATCAACCTTAGCTATCTTGGGTTTCCACTTACTGTCTTGTCTTCTTTCTTGTGTTCTAATATCCTCAAATTTCTTGTCTTGTATTGAGAATTCATGCTTACAATATTTTGCAATGTGACCAACTTTATGACAATTAAAACATATTATCCCTCTAGATGGAAACACACCATGACTCATACCTCTTGGTTGATGGTTCTCCTCATAGTTCCATGCAAATTCATTCTTGAAAGGCCTTTTGTAATGCCTTACTCTATGACAAAATTGATAACATGAATAATAATATCCATTCAAAGGATTAGCATACCTTATGTTATTATATTTCTTGATGGAATTGTCCTTTGTTCTATTATCATATTCACTCTTTGGTTGATCTTTGACATTTTTTATCATAGTTTCCTTCTCTTGATCTCCAATAAATCCAAGGCATGGTTTTTCATTACGAGTATTTTAATTACTTATAAGGTTAACTAGATCATTGGTACTCTTCTCAAACCTCACAAAGGACTTGACCTTATTTGATGCTTGTTTCAATTCATCTCTTAAGTAATTCACTTTAGCTACATAGCTTTCACATTCTTCTTCTTTTGCTTATAGGCCTGCAATCATAATTTCAAGTTAACTCTCCACCTATTTGACTATTTCCTCTTATTCTTTGGAGTTGTTTCTTAGTCTAAATTCAAATGAATTGATTTTTTCTTCATAATATTTGATAAGATATCTCATCACCCTATTCTTCTTATTTACCATCTTCAATTCTTCTACAGTATTCATCAACTCAGCCTCAAGATCCACCTCATCTCCTTCTTCATTTGAATCACCAATAGTACCCCCAATCCATATGGATTCTTCTAGATTTTAGCAGATTACTTCTTTATCCATGAAGAGAACCTCATTAACATTAGGACCATCACCTTCATGGTCACTTTTTGAGTCACTTCTTTCACTCTCATCAAATGAGATACAATCTTCTTTGGTATAGAGACTCCTTTTATTTTGGAAGAATATTTTCTTCTTGTCATATCTTCTAAAGTGTTTATTGATTTGTTGGGGCCAACATAGCCCCATTTTTATAAATTAGGACTCTTGATAAACCTTTAATATTGAACATGAAGTTTAGCATGTTAAGGATTATTTATGGAATTTTAAGATCATCCACTTTGTTAAAATCAAGCTTACTTGGTTTCATTTTGTTTTAATTTGGACTAACAATGCTAATAAATTTTCTTTGTGGCTTTTAGTTGTAAGTTTCATAGTTTTTATTCTTAGGAATTTAATGTTTCAAAACCTTGGCCAAACCCCTCAGTTTAAATTTAAATGTTGGAAAGAACCAAATCAATGAGAATATTTTGAAAATCAATTTTTTGGCCTATGTGAAAAATTCATATGATAAGCGTAATTGTGTCTTTTTACATGACTAATACTTAATCTAATGCTTTTGGTACACTTTTTGTTATTTCCCCCTTTAAATTCCCTTGTGTATGCCTAAATAATATTCATCTTGCAAGGTCCTTTTAATATTTCCTAGCTTAGCCTAATGTTTTAATCCTATGGCCCCACTATTTATTTATATTAATGGGACCTTAGTTTTAATGCATTAGTGTAAGTCCCAATTCCCTGAGTGCACTTTTATGTTAGCTTGGTCTTTTGATTTGTCTTAGCCTAAGGTTATAATCCTAATTCCCTGATGTGTTTATTAATACAATTGGGACCTTAGGCTTAACACCTTATCCTAAGTTTCTTTTACCGTTGGGATCCTAACATTAATTTCCTTGCATGTTGTAGGATCTAATGGCCCATGATTTAGCATGGCATTTGATTTGATTAGTGAGGGAAGCCTAAGATTCAACTTAAAAAACATGCATCTTTGATGATATAATGATTTGCACTTCATTTTAGCCTCATGATCAAGAAGTGCGAGGAAAACTGACAAGATCCTGCACATAACCTATTGGACCAATCATATTCAAGCTCTCAAATCATAATCAATGGTTTTTGCTTCATCACATCCTCTCAACAAAATGGAGAAAGGCATAATTGAAAATTAAAAGGGTTATAGAAGACCTAAATGATCAACACATAACACCCTTACATTTGAGGATAAAAACAAATGGGTCCCACCTTAAAACATAACCAATCATGAACAAGCTCTCAGATCATGATCGATGACTGAAGCTTTATCTAGGATTTAGATCTAATAGAATAAATTAAGTCCAAGATCTTGAGAATCCCTATATATGTGCCAAGTGGCATTCTCACACTGGGTCATAATACTTTGAGGAGCTTAAAATTGACATTCATGTGAACATCATTTGACATCTATAAGGACATATTTGATGTCTGCATGACCGTTAACTTTAAGCCCATCAAATTAAAATTTTCATTAGCTTAAAATTGATATTTGAATGACTATAATTTGGCACCCATGAAGATGCATTAGACATCTACAAGACCATCAAATTTAAGCTAATGAATTATTATGCTCAGGGTCAAAATGCACTCCAAAACCTTGTTGGAAAGCTTAGGAGTGGCTTTAAAATCTAAAGGAAGTGCTAAAAAATGTAGAACTTAGACTAATTGCTTTTAAATAAAAGGTTTTAATGTATTTATCAATTCCATAAAATCCTATTTATTATTGGAACACCATTCCATTATGGACCCATTTTTAGGCATGATTCATAAAACCTTGGCACAAGTATTTTAGACTAAGGTATATATGGTGTTTCTAACACACAACGTATACTTTGGCCTAAAATATTTAGGCCATGAACCCCATGTATATAAATTTGAAAACTTAGGAATAAATTCCTTAACCTAAGGTTGATTTCATGCTTAATAAATCTGACACAAACCTTAGCTTAAGGAACTTAAGCCTAAGTCATGACTTTAAAAATGTGTTAGCTTAATGTGTGAGCATCTCTATAGATCAAAAGTTCATGCTTCATCACTAGACTTTGATCCAATGACATGAAGGCTCCTATATACTTTTTAAATGAACCCAAAAGGCCCATGAGCTTGATGTGCAATGAAGGCCCATTCAAACTAGAATTGACTTAGATCAAGGATTCATGCTCTGTCACTAGTAGATGATCCAATGGAATGAGGGAGCCCATGAATTTTCAAAGGACTTAAAGCTCACCATGTGGTTGATTCTCATTCAAAAAATGACTAACTTATGGTTTGAAGCATGGGGAAGCATGTAAAGATTCCAAGTGTCATAACTACAATGTTTGGAATAAAAAAGCTAATTAAAAGACTAAGACCTAGATTATAATCAACAAATCATGCTAGTCTTGGATTATAATCCAATGAATTGAAATGAAAGAGGCATTTTTAAATGCCAATGGCTAGTGTTTAAAAGGAATTTATGAAAAATGCCATGAAAGGTCTAGACCAGTGCCATATGGGCACCATGCAAGTAGAAAAGGACAAAATATAAGATCTCATGGGCTCAAAAATGCAAGGGTATAAAGGCAAAGTTCCAAATCAAATCCAAGACACATATAATTTGAAACCAAGATATTTTATGCCATTAAAGCTCATAAACCATAAACCCGGCATAAAATTGACTCAATTGCATTCATTAGGTCACCATTCAATCAAAAGAGAGCTAAATTGTATTCTTGAGTGTAAAAGATCTTTCACAGAGACCATTTACAACCAGTATAAATAATTTGTAGGAATAGAGGCAATGAAAGCTCATAGATAGCAACTGAGGGAGGAGACTGAGCTATACTTATTAATGAATAATGAAGGCTAGATATTCAAAGATATAAAATTGGATACTACAACCTTGAATGCTCCAAATATGAGTAACTGATCTGAGCTCTTTTTCATGATCAAAGAATTGAATCCAATCACAAAAAAAGAATAAAGGATTGTTATATTGAGCTATAAATATAATGACTTAGTTATTATTCAGATGGTAGGCCTCCACCATGTTATGTCAAAACTTGAGGTACTTCATTGCATCGATATCCTTGCCCCTATTTTTGTTGATTGTAGAATTGATAATGAGTGGATCATTAGGAAAGGAAACTTGAAAGGAGTAGCATATGTTTCTCCTATAACATTTGAGGGGTATTATAAGCTTCTCACTCCCCATGTGGATTTATCCAAAATCAAGGAGTGGACCTCCAATCATGACCTGGACTCTGTCCTAAGACCTTGGTTACACCAAGGACCCCATATCTTTAGATACTTTGAGGGAAAAATCCATATCATCTAATTCAAGGAGGGTATTAGGGTAATAATTACCCTATTAAACTGAGCCTTTGGTGCCCCTTAAACCACCTATGTGAATAAATTTGGGTCCCATATGTGCACTTCATGGTGGAATAAAAACTCACCCATCCTATCAAAGATTTAATCAGTCTTCCTCATCAAGTAATTTAATGCCATAAAAAGGAAGACATCTAAGAAATTCTATATGATTTCATACCTACTAGATGCCCTTATAGCCTCCATTACTTTCCCATGGATTAATAATTGGTCCCCAAATAGCAAATCCACTATTTCACACCATTACTCCAAATTACATATCTTTAAATATAGGAACCACATGTAGTTCATTTATGATTATGTTTATCGAGCCATAGTTGAGGCCATCATAGGTGTTTTTATGCCTAGGATCCACCCCCTAATCAAGAAGAATATTGAATTTATGGGTGACATCTAGTACTACCCTGACTGTATAGTCATCAAAATTAAGGGGATTATGTCCTAGCCTTGCAAGTTTCCAATATATATTCCTAGTTAGCTAGCCAAGTAATAAATTACTTCCCAATTCCTACATGGCATTGATGGCACTTGTAAAGAAAAGAAGAAAGGTCTTCTCTAGCCCTCCTCTTTGATCATTGGAAAGACCAAACCTTAGGACTATAAAAATAAAGATACCATGGCCAGACATCGAGATTCATTTGGTTTTCAAAGAGATGAACTTAAGATGTGGGATCTAAAGGGTATGGTTTCTAACCACTTGAAAGACAAAAAGCTTCCAAATCTTGAGTATGTACATCAACTTGGTATTCATGACACCATCTGCATCAAGGATAATAACTATGAAGTTTTGGATAGGATCCAAGACCACAACATCAAACTTGAATATAGGTTAATCAAGGATGACAAGCCATCTAGGGAGAGATGGCAAAGCATCCTTTGTAATATCACTTTATACCATGACCATCTAGGATAGCCCAAGAATAACCCCAGGTAGAACATCCATAACCCCAACCACAATATCAACCTAAGTAAATACAATATCCAAAAGGTCATGGAAAAGAGAATGTTAGAGAAAGGAAATTAGAAGAAAGGCCTAGAGAGGGGCCCCCACCTTCAACACTACCCCAAAGGCCATCTTCCCTAGTTCAATATATAGACATGATAGCCTTGGAGCTAGAAGAAACACTTGAGGGTGCCCTCAAGGAAATTACAGAGGCTTATGACTTAGATAGGGAAAAGGAGTCTAAGGAAGATAAAGGAAAAGAGATGGTCCCTGTGACATCCATAGAGAAGAGGAAAGTAGAGTTAGCATTGGTTCCTGTGTGACTAAGAAAAAGACCAAGGTTGACCATCCCTCACCCCAAAAGTGAGGTAAATTTTTTTTGTTATTAATTCCCTATCCATGGACCAGCCATTCTTGACTAGTCCATTTATGGGAAACTATAAAATATTCCCACTCTTTCCCATTCATGGGCTATGACAAGAGTGGCTGACATTGAGATTCAAGATGACATGAAGCCATGGATAAGGGTTATGGTGAAAGATAAGAAGAAAGGAGGATTGTAGCCACCTAAGGACTAGAAAGTAAAAGGATGGGTGCCCCAGAGGCACCAAGTAGCTTAGGTGTGAAACTCCCAGAACCTCCCTAATTTAAGAGGCCAGTTATAACCGTCTAATTCAACCCTAAAATAGTTGGATTGGAAAGATTTAAAACAAGGATAGTTGTGGTTAGAAGAGAGGAATTCACATTTTAAAAGGTGGATCCCTTTTTATATTAACCCCTATGGGGGCTTAGTAGCTTGGTGAGGTAGTCATTCATGAAGAAGATATGGAAAGTATAATTGAGGCCCAGTTTGCACAAGCTAAATCTAGAGTCCAAAGCTTGAAGCAGAGGACCCTAAATTTGAAAAAGGAAAAGGAAAACTTGCAAACATAGGTAATTTTATCAGTACCTAACATGATGAACAATATGCTTGATGAGTCATTTTATGACATGTTTGAAGCACTCAAGTTAATAAAACAAAGGTAGAGTGCATTAGAGGGATAGTGTGCACTAATCAAGAGTTTAGTCACCCAATGGTAGGCCTTAGAGGAGAAAATAGCCCAACTCTTCTACATTTAAGTAAAGAAATATATCCCAAACTTCAAGATCATCAGTTGGGACACTTAAGTGTAATTTTTGGAATTATGGTGGATAAGGATCAGAACCTAAGAGCTTGGTAGAATAATGTGGAAAGGCTCCTAAATGATGATAAGGATCTAATTTCAAGGATTGAGTAGCTTCTTAAAACTATACTTATAGATCCTGCATATCCCATTTCCCTTAGGATCATAAGTGATGAATAATTTAAACACAGGGCTACTTTGGTAACCCAAGAAATCAAAAGAAAAAGCCAAGGCAAATTTGGGGTTGATAATAGTAAAATCATAGACATGATATTCAATGTTGGGGAAAGTATAAATGAAGCTAGGAGTATTAAAAAAGTCATGGCTAGGAATAACAGGGAGCTTAATGACTTATAATATCAAGAAGGGGAGCATCTCCTAAAGCTCATAGTAGATCTAGATCTAGTTGATGAGCAGCATGCTAAATCCATGACCATCCTCCAATAGCAACAAGCAGAGGGCCCACCAGAAAGTTAAGCAATATTAAATTTTGTGAAATTTCAAAACATTGTGGAATAGAATATTCCATTATAAAGGCATATGCTACTTTGTTAGCATATATTCCTTTAGGTCAGTATGGCATATAAAATCAAGTGTATTTTAGAGCATGGTTAAAAAGGATAGTTGTCATTGTTTTTTACAAACCTGTGTATTCTAACTGACTGGTATAATGTATGATCTTTCTATAAAGGCATGTATTACCAATTATAAAAGAGAGATATTTTTGAGAAACTCTATATAATTTAAAGCAATTAATATAATCAAAGGAATTCTACAAGGATTGTCCATGTTTGATGTTTTAATTGTCATTTTAGTTTTTATCTCAATTACTAGTTAAGGTCTTGAATTTGAATGGTGTATTTGAATTCTAAGTTGTATTCTTGTAATCAAAGGGTTTATAATTTATGAAACATGCTAGATTAGTTTAAATCTTTTTGGTTATTCTTCATTTTTATTTTACTCTATTTTTAGATGTGCATATGCTATTTGATAATGGTAGTAAACCTTTAAAGAAGAACTAGTTCTTACTTGTGATTCTTCACACTATCCTTTGAAATTGGCCTGGTATATAGTGTAAGTTGAGCTTAGGCTATCTTACATTATATATTGGTTTGAATGCATACTCAGTTAAAATTGATGCTTTATCATAATTTTTAAGGTTAAAATTGGCAATCACTCTTTTCTTTTCTGCCTTACTCTTCTATTTTCTCTTTTTTATAGTAGATCACTCTAGATTTAGCTTAATTATAAATATCCATTTAAATTAGTTTGTATCTTAAATATGGACCACATTTCACTAAGTATCAACATAAATTATTTTAAATTCACAAGGAATGGACCAAGGTGGCTCCCAACCACCAAATCATATAAATATTGCGGAAAAGTTTGTCTTACTCTGCTATTATTTCACCACAGGCAACTAGATTACCAAAACCTACAACTCATGCTCTGAATTTTCTAAATTCCAAAATGAGAAGCATTATTTAAACACTAAGAACACCTATGGTTCATTTAGAAGATTCAACATGATCTTATTAGACTTATAAGAATTTTTCTCATAATCACAATCTTCATCATGATTTACATCATCTTTTATCTTATGCTTATGAGGACATTTCTTGGAAAAGTGCCTAACCTCTCCATAATTGAAGCATTTAAAAGGTAGCTTGCCCTTGTATTTACTTGAACCTATCTTTAACTTTATTTCAAACATAGCTATCAATTCATCATGATCAATATTAGATTCATCATTATTTATGACTTTATTACCTTGTGACTTCTTTTTTGGCTTATTTTTTGCCTTGAATATAGCTTCCTTCTTTACAATTCTTCCTTCACTTGTCCTTATCTCATAGGCTATTAGGGTTCCATGAAGTCCATCCATCTCTAACTTGTGTATATCTTGCATTTATTCAATGGTACATACCTTGGAATAAAATTTGGGAGTTAGAGACCTTAAGATGTTTTGAACAATAGTGGTCTCTTTCAATTCTTCTCATAAACCTCTCATGATGTTGACCACTTCATCAACCCTCAACAAGTAGGTTGTAATAGTCTCATCTTCATTCATCTTTAGACTTTTAAATTGTCTTCTATGGGTTTACAACTTGGCTAATTTAACCTTGAAATATCCCTCATGAATAGTTTTCAACTTATCCCACATTTCTTTGGTAGATATACAGTGCATTACTTTCTTAATTTTTTCCAATGATAGATCACATATAATGTCATTCATTTCTTTTGAGTTACTGTCACTAACCTTCTTACCTATTGCATCCATAAAAGGAATATGGGGTGAAATATACCTATCCAAGACTAATTTCTAAACATCATGACCTTGAGACATTAGATATGTCCTCATCCTAACACTCCAAAAGGCATAACTAGATTCATTGAATAATGGAGGTTTGCTTGTAGAAAAACCACATTATGCTTGACTAGCCATCTTAGCTTATTTAGAATCTCTTTTAGGTTTATAATACCTATTGTAAAGGACATTCTCTAATACAATTTATTTTATGTATCTACTAATATCTAGGGTGAATCATTTTATTAACAATAATTATTTAATTCCATTCATCATTCCATATGAAGCATGCATTCACATAAAAGATCAATATATAAACAAATAACTACACGAGAATATCATAAGAGAACACAAGAGATATGTGGGAAACCCTCTTAGGGGATAAAACCCAATAAATAATTCACATGGATTATAGTCATATAATGTCAATATATAAATTTTAGTGAAGCTTCAACTTCACAAGGAGCTCCAACCCCTACGTAGTTAAGCACCCACTCAACTAGTCTTCTACAAGCTCTATCTTGCAATGTGGCTCCAACCCCCTAGATAATTAGCACCATATAATTCACCTATGATATTTTATCACCTTGTAACACTTTTTTCTAACTCAACTATATATTACAACCTTATGTTTAACTCTTTATCTTTTAATCTCGCTCAAACAGCCTCTTAGGCATTCTCACTCAACTAACCCTTTCCTTGGCAATATTAGGTCAAATGACATTTTTAAACACCTATAAAACCACAATTAAATTTTCATGACATATTAAAAATTCTTATTTTTATTTTATATAATACCTTCACCTTGTTTCCAAGCACCTTGCACATATACTTAATATCTCAACTAGTCAATTTAGGCCTATTAAGCCTTCTTAAGTATTTGACCTTTGCTCTCACCCATATTAGTTGTACATGAACCTTTAAATAAATTAAATACCTTTTTAATATATCACCACACATGTTTAAAATTATAAATAAACATTACATAAGTTGTTCATAGTCTATAAGGACCAAATCCACCATTAGGCCTAATGGAGACCTAATGCAATTAGGTATGTCTTATCCACATGTTACCACTTTGACCCTTTTAGAAAACTTATTATCTTAAAAAATAGATGAAAAACTTAATACATGCCTAAAATATACCACTTATAAGTTCACCTTGGGTCCCTAACTCCATTTGGCCCATTTTACTACTTGGACCCACCAATTAGGCCTACTCACCTTTTAGGCCTTCTCACTACCAAAAAGTCTATCAACTAAATATGACTCAATCATTAAAATTTGACACATAACCCAAAAAAAATCATATTAATATATCATATATGACCTCATGGTCATCATCATGTTCTTTTATCTTCATCACTTGGGCAAAAAGGCCTCAAGAACACTTGTGCAATATGACTACTTAGAACTGCATATAGGCTTAAAAACACAGTCAAATGTTTTTAAATTTTCACACTTGAAAAAGGAAAAACCAAGAATATAAAATAATTATAATCAACCTAACCTCATAAACATCTTAAAATTATTTTTATTCTTCAACTCTATCCAAACAACCTCCAACTCATCTCTACAAGATGACTACTCAAACTGCTTTAGTACCTCAAAAACATAGTCATGAACAACTTTATCATTAAAAATTGAAATGAAACTTTCAAGACATTTAATTCACATTAAAATTATATATATTGTCTCTAGATAATATTCCAAAATTAATCATTGGTCTTACATACCAATCTCTCAAGTAACTTTCTCATGGACCTTACACAGTCTGATAAGCCATTTTGGATTCAATATTACAACTTCTTAACCTATCTCTCTATATTACATAGAGAATGAATATATGTGTGTGTGTGTGTGTGTGTGTGTGTGTGTGTGTGTGTGTGTGTGTGTGTGTGTGTGTGTGTGTGTGTGTGTGTGTGTGTGTGTGTGTGTGTGTGTGTGTGTGTGTTCTTAAACCATAATAACATATACATAGGATATACCAGTTTTTGTTATGGAGTCTAAAACACTTTGCTTCATTATGCTTACCTGGAATAGTCAAACTACTGTAAGACACAGTCAAGGTGAACATGAATTATGACATGTATAGGAACACTTACATGAACACAATGAATTTTTATGATCCTTCACTATCATTATAACATATCTAATCACACATATACATAGTTTAAATGACAAATATAGAAACTATAGACCAAACACTAAACCTCACCCTTTCATTGTCTTCACTCACACAAATAGGTCAATTTGAGAGCATTATTTTCACTAATTTTAATGAAATAAAAATCATATGATCATCATGAACATGATTTATATGTCTTGAACAACAATCTAAAGTAATTTTATCCTTCCTTAATCCTCTATAACCACTCCCTAATCTCTTTTTTACTTTGATTGGTTTTTCTAACTATTTTCACTATTTGCCAGTTTAGTAATAGGTTAACTTAATTAAATAAAATGATTGAACATAAGATATAAATTTTAAAACTAACACCATTTAAAACAAATACTATTCTTCGGCTTCAATTTCTAAACATTTTCATCCTTTGACTTGGTCCAACCTTCTTGTAATATCTCCTAGAAATAAGTAGTTTCTTATAGATTCCACTCACTATCATGACAAAAAAAAACCACTTGAGGATACCTATTAGATTCCTTTATAATATTAAAACATCATATTTTCATTACCAAACCATTATAGTCACTCACAAACCAAATTTTCATCATCAGGGCTTTATTAAGGTTTTAGGAGGGTTTTGACTACCTTACCTTCTTAGCAATCATTCATAAAGGATTTCCCCCAAATCCAAAACCAATGTCAATAAATTCAATATACAAACCTTTTCAAACTTTACTAAAGTTATCAGGATCTCATTTAAATGTTGCGCATGCCAATGAGCATTATAAATTTCCTCTCAATTTTGTAGCACCACATTTTGTGTACATAGTTAACCTTACCACCAAATTTATTGCTTTCTCCTATAAGATATGACTTAAAACTTTGTAAACATGATTAACACAGTTCCTCACACATTTTTCAATGCTCTCAAGATCAATAACACCTTGGGAAGTTAAATTTATTCCTCATTAGGCCACACTAGGTCTCTTTGCACATCATGCCTTGACCTATCAGTCTTATCTAGACTATGAACACAATCTAAAACCTCTAATACTATTCTCAAAAATTTATACCTATTTTATAAAACATAATAACATTCTCTCACACTTCTAACCTTCTTAATACAAGTCTTATATTTCTCAACTCATCATGCTACCAAACCTATTCTATTTCACTAGGTATTTCAAGTAAAGACTAAGTCTCAATAATCTCCTTTATCTCTTGAACATGATCTGGGCATGTCATAAAAAAATCAAAAATAATACTAGGTTGCTTTCAAATTTTCTCTCAACAGAGAGACAAAACTTCTTTCTCACACACCACTTCACCAATCATGACATCAACTCTAAATTTTGACATGAAGGACATTCAACTTAACTTTGACATCAATGACAACATTAATGCCTTAATACCAACACTAGGAACATACCTTAATAATCCCATCAAATAAGGTCTCCATTTCTTGATTGCATGAAGGATAACCATCATTTAATTTTCATAAATTAGATTCAAAAAACAATTACCCTAACTTGATGATTCTCAATATAAATAGGTTTTCCTTATTGGATAAGTACTACCCCCATGTCATACCTCAAAGCATCACACTTAACAAAGAAAATTTTGGAAAAAATATGGGTGGATACAATTGGAGTGGTACACATGACATCCTTTATCTTCTCAAATTCCTTGGTGGTTATCTCACTAAAATGTAAGGATTAATTATTCAATAAATATATGAGTGGTAATGTTATGTTGTTATAATTTTTGACAAATCAGTGAAAATAACATATGAGACCTAAAACTCCTTATAGATGTTTGATGATTTTAGGAAATTTATATTTTACCATGGCCTTGATATTGAGAGGGTCCACATTACACCTTCATGGGAAAAAATGTGACCCAATTACGACACCTCCTTCACTCCAAAATCACACTTGGAAATATTAGCTTACAATATATGTTATGCCAGAAGATCCAAAACCTAGTCACATGTTACACATTTTTTTATATTAAATTATAATAAAAAAAACCAAGATAGATTTTGACAAAAATAGTTAAAAGATAGAGTTCATCAAACTATGAAATGCAGATGGTGTATTTATCAAGCCAAATAGCATTACAAAAAAATTATAATGGCCCTCATGGGATTAGAAAATTCATTTTGTGTGTGTCCTAATATTTGATTATGATTGTATGATAACCTAATCAAAGATCAAGTTTCATAAAATATACATCACCATGTAACTCATTTATAAATTCATCAATTACAGGAATTAGAAACTTGTCTTTATGTTATACTTTTTAGTTTCCTATAGTCTAGATAGGTGTGTGAGGTGTCATTATTCTTAAGCACCATCACCACTTGAGATAAATAAGTACTCTAGTTATGTCATTAATTCCTACCTGATGCATTTTATGTACCATACTCTTAATTTCACTTTTCAATACATATGGGTACCTATAAGGTAAAAGTTATGGAATTTAATCCCTAATTCCAACATAATAGCATGATCATGATCCATTTTTGGTAATAATCCTTTCATCATATCTCTAATAACTATTAATTTCCCCCCTAAAATTTCTTGTAGATTTATAAATGTATGTGTCTTTGTTGTGATTGATTATAATGAAAAAATATGTGTCACAAACCATCTGCTACATTTTAAAGAATATTTTACATCTTTTGAGAGATAACCAATTATCGGGACTTTTATAGCCCATTCAATTCAAAGTTCATTCATTTATAATGAAAACACATTATCAAATCCTAAAAATTGAATTAAGTCATTCCAAAATTAGTAATCCATTGGACTTCTACCATAATGTCTACATTTCTTATGGTAATGGTGAATATAGGGAAATAAATTAGGTAGTATTCCATGTTGAGTTTAATATTATGACACTTCCTTATACAACTGACTAATCACCATCTACAATCATGACCTAAATCATTTTATTTTGTTAAATAAAATAGTTTAATTAGACAACTAGCTAATTATTGGTGACATTTTGGGTACTTATTGAGTCAACCAACATTGTCACCTTCTATTTGTTTAGGAAACCCACTATCTTGAGGGTTTTTAGGGTGGTAAGTCTTGAAATTTCATGGTAATAAATAGTTGGTTTGGTATTTAATTTATCTTCATATTGGTCATCAAAACCTCTAACTCTACCTATTCACCCTCCTTTTCTTCATTAACACCATTAATGTGGAACAACTTATTTTCAACACATTTATGACCAAAACTATATTTTCTATCATAGTTAAAACATTATATTTTTTATTTTTTCTCCTTAAGTTGTTAAGTAGTCAATATGGAAGGTTGAGGGAATGTCTATGCTAGATTATTTAATTTATAATGCTTATAAAGGCATGTCTTTTGTTTCTCAGTGTTATTTCCTCCCACATGTGGGCCATAATTATATAATTAGATATAGTGGGTGGCTTAAACATGTGTACCTCATGTTGGATTAATTCCCCTAAGAAATAGGTCATTTAAGTTATGATTTATGATCATCTACACATGACAAGACATATTTTGTAACTGTTGAATATAATCCAATATTTATCATGTTTTATGTAGTTTTTCTAATTGGATAAAATTATTCTCTATCACACTATTGAAATAGTGCATTTACAATTCCTTAGTAAAAATTGACCAAGTGATATTGAGATTTTTTTTTATTGAGAACAAAACCTTCAATACCAAATACATTTCTTGGGTTTCAAATAAAAGGATGCCATTGTGACCTTCTATTCATATGGGATCTGAGGTACATAAAAAAAAACTCTATTTTATCAAGGTGACCAAATCCATCAAAATTATGCATGTCTACTAGGGGAAACATGTTCCAATTATGTTCCAAGTGAGGGAGAGGGCTATGATTTATTTTTATTTATAAAGGGTTAAGTAGAATATCCATCCTAGTTAGGTTTTGCATTGATTAACTAAGGTTGGTTTTATATATTATATTGTGAGGTAAATATTTAATCAAACATATGCCTTGTTGCATCCAGTCACTAATTGATTTTATCCAGATATCTTTTATTATCTATTACAAACTATATGTTTTACATACTATAACCAATTTGGATCACATTGTGATGTATTATATAAAACCATAGAGCATAAGATCCACCGATTTCATACTCTATCTCTTCTTTTTCAAGAGTTTTCCCTAATGTTGGAGTCCTTGTCATAGACCCTAGTGTGTGAAACATCTATATAAATATTTTAGGGTTTAGGTATAAAAAATATGATTACCAGATAATTATACCATTATGATTATATCAGCAATATAAATCCAATATCTGGTACATTTCAAAAGGACAAAAAAAACCTGAAAATAGGGTTGAAAAAAATATATGTTGTGATTATTTTGTTAAGATAATTTAATCAATTTCTATATTGCACAAAGGTTTTTTAAAATTTTCCATATTTTTTTGAAGTAAAACATAAAATAATATTGCAATAAAAAAAATTAAAACTTTTGTAGATCAAAAAAAATCGATCCATCAACAACACCCAATAGACATTGATCTCCATTCAAAAAAATCATGCCCAAATCGAAGCTTTGATACCATTTGTATTCAAAACACTTAGATAAAAAAAAATTAATTCACATCAATGGATGGAAATATAAATATCAAGATTATGTAAATAATAATATATCACAATAATGACATCATAATATACTAGATTTGCAATAAAGTTTGATAGCAAAGAATAATATTATAAATATCTGACTATGCCACTTCAAGGGTAAACCCCCAAAACCTTGTACTAAGATTAAAATTCATAATATGATGATATAATAATAAACACTACCTCTTTTATATACTCTATTAAGGTTAGATACTTTATATGCTAACACTACTGCCAAATGAAGATATAAAATTTATCATATGACCAAGTAAAAGGTTATGCTAGCCTCCACCAGTTGGTCACTCATATCTCAGTACATGTGTAATGCCCAAAATTCACTCCTAAAGTAAATATACAAAAATTCTAACATTTTTTTTTACTATTAAGACTATATTCTTAGCTATCAAATATTCTAAGCTACCAAATAATCAATTTGACATCATAAATCAAGTTACTTAATGTCTCACTAGACAATTAATAAATGTCTTTTCAAAATACTTTAAATAATACCTTTTTATTTTATTAATTCTTAATTATTATCATTTTAAAAATAATAAATATATTATAAAATATTATTTAACTACTAAAGTGTCACTAATTGACTAATTAATAAATTTGACAATTTAAACTTGTTTCAATAAAATGTTTTAAATAGTCATTAAATAAATACCATTCTCAACCATGTAATTAAAAACACTTTATTAAAGTTTAGGTGGAGATATAATTGATTCCAACTTATTAAAGGTTTAATTATTCAAGATAATTAAATAATTTCCAAAAATTAAATTAAAAAGTTGATCAAATAATAATTAGTACATAATTTAAAATTAAAGTCAAAAAGCTTTACTTAAGTTACTCACAAGTAATAAAATTATTAAAATTTATTTACAAATTATTATTTACCTCTAAGAATTAAATATTATTTGCCACTAAGAATTACACAACACCCTTTAAAGGTTAAGAGGGAAAATATTTTATTTAATTATTGACTTAGACTAACATGCGAAAATAAATAAAAATATATTTCTTTTTTAAGTCTTTAATGGAAAATAATTAACTTAAACTTAAATTAAAAGGATAAATTAAAAATAATAAATTAATTCCATAAAAATATATCAAAAATAAATTTAAATAACCTATATTTTTTAGTTTTTTTCTACTTCCAAGTGGAGGGTTAATTTAGAGCCATTAGATTAAAAATATCTAAACCTTAGGATCCATGTATTCTATAAAAAGCCCTAGATTTTATTATGTTCAAATAAAAGATAATTTCTAATTAAAACCCTCATTTTGTTTTGATTATTTATAGGTTGGAGGCTATGAATATTCAACATGGAAGATTTGCTTCAAGAAGGAACTTCTAAATATTCAAGATTTAAAATATATACAATGTGTATATATTGATTATTCCTCTCTTTCTTCTTTTATTTTCTTGAAAACTAGAATATATATACTAATTTATTTTCCTTCTTTTCTATTTTTAATCTCTACAAAAATGAAATATGTGTGTGTGTGTGTTGAAAACCAAATTTAAATCCTATATGTATGTATGTATGTATATATATATATATATATATATAATAAACATAATATATATTGTAAATTTTAAAATATATAAGCATTATTAAGATAAAATAATTTAATTTTTTTATTTGTTATTATTATATGTATTTTTATTTTTATTTTTATTTTTATTTTATTTTTATTTTTATTTTTATTTTTATTTTTATTTTTATTTTTATTTTTCATTTTTCATTTTTCATTTTTTATCTTTTATTTTTTATGGCTGATGGCGTGCAGCCTATGGCTATCGTAAGGTCATCGGCCTCCCTACAATGGAGGTGGGGAGACTGGTTAGCCTCACCCCCTCTCTCTATATTATTAGGGTTTGAGGGGGGTGTGGTTGGCCCAAGTCACCCTCCACCCCGTCCCTCACCACCCACACACACACACGCACATATTAATTTATTTTCAATTTATAAACTAAATTTATATTATTACTAAGAGGGAAGAGGTGTGTTTCCAAGTTTATTTTGAGTTTTTCAAACCAAGATTTTCTATAACATGATAAAATTCTTCCTCGGGTCCACTAGCATAGATAAAATGGGGGGTGATAGGGAGCATTTGGAACCAACCTCCTATTTTGAAGTATGGGGCTTAAAGAAAGTCTAGAAGAAGCTATGGTAGGGTGAACTCATGAAATTGATGTTGAGGATTATCGAGCATAATTCTAATGTTGTAAGGGATTTTATTGCTAGATGGAATAATTGAGTGGTGAAGATGAGAGTAATTAAAATTATAGTCATATAGGAGTTTATAGGAGAAGCCATGGGCATGTTGTGTGATAAGGTGAAGGTGTACAAGGACTAGTCTAAAAAGTAAGAACTGCTCCAGAGGTTTTTTCACACTAATGCATTTGTCAAAATAGATAAGAATGTGTTCCCCATGCTAACCTCCCACAAAAATGGCCTAAGGTGTGCCTACAAGTGATGAAATACATGACACTTGGAGGTAAGCATACTTTAATTTTCTCCCACCACTTTTTATTGTTAAACCATTTCTAAGAATATAAATGTAGTCCCCTATTCTATCTCTTACAGTCTTTGGAGAGCACCAATATCACTCACTAGGTTAATTAATCTAACCCTATATTATACCAAGGTTTCATCCTATTTTTGGTAAAGCATGGCCAAACCTTGCAGGGTAAGGAGGTTCCTCTAGGGGGTCCTTAGCTAAAGAGGATTCCCCTGAGTGTCACATCTTGATTTCACCCTATGACTTATAACTTTTGAATCCATGGATTAATATGGTTAATAAATAATTATTATTGCTTTGATTTGAGCTTTTTGACATATACTATAATGGGATAGTGATATTGTTGATTAGTATACATGATGTGATAGTTGTATTTCATTATTCTATATATTGTGGATATTTATTTATTATTTTTTCATCATTGGTTGATATATATGATGACTCAAACTAACTACCTACTTTTTTTGAGGTGGATGCAAAATTGATATTACCCTCAGAACATGATGAGGGAGAGTAACATCAGAGAGGATGGACTAGATGAGACAATTGGGAGATGCCAAAGAAAATTGTTAATGACCCTACACACACACACATTAGATATAACATATTTTAAATAATATTACACGGTTATGAAAATCTTGTTTATGATCATAGTTTTATATAGATTTAGTTCTTGATTTGTATTAGATTTTTTTATTTTAATTATCTTCATTTTTGAGAATAAATCAAGAAAATAGATATTTAATTATTATATGTATAACTATTATAATATCTTTAAACATGTCTTCGAACATTTAGTTCACTATTAATTGATATCTAAAAATATCAAAATAATTATATATATATATACACATATATATATATATATATATATAGTCTATAATTACTTCTAATTATAAGATAATTGTATCATCAATTACTATTTTTTATAAATATATATTGAGTTAAGAAAATATTTAATAAATTTTAACATGGGTAATCTTGGAGGTGATCTCAAGTTTTTAAGTTGAATTAGGAAATTGAATGATTATGGCATTTAAACCATAAAGAACAGTTTCTACAAACATCATGCATAATTCAGAATAGTTGGGAGTCTATGCCCTTGAATTGAAGAGAAAATTTGCATGCAAAGAAAGGGACGATGGTATAATGATGAAGAGTTTTATAAATTAAGCTTGATGAAAATTAATAATGAATAAACAGAGATAGGAAAGAAGGAAAAAGTGGAGGATTTTGGGTGAGAGCTTGGAAAAAGCAAGAGGAAAGATGTATTCTTTAGGAGATTATCCTACAAGGTAGGTTATGCCATTGGATTTTTTGTGTGAATAATAGAAACATATAAAATTAATTTATAAGAGGCATAACCATATACCCTATGTTTTACCTCTTGAAATGAGTATCAATTAATATGTTAGGTTATATAAGAATGATTTAGTTTTCATATATATTAATCTTGTGTATTATTGATAAGCCTACATTTTATGTGATTAGACCTGCTTTTCACATTTATGACTGCATCTTAAATAATGATAGGGACTACATTTTTAATTGATATTTAGAGCCATTAAATTTGAAAATTCATGTTATTAAATTGAAACACCATGGTATAGGCCTGCATGTACTTTTATAGAGTCTGTGTGTATTTTAATAAACCTACATTTTGCTTTTTTTAAGATTGTATTATATATACTATATTTCTTAGTTTTAAAATATATTATAACACTGAGTCTAAATAAAAACATTGGGTCATTGAATAAAACATTGTGTAAATGAAATCACTGTGTATACTTTATAAATAGCTAAGTATATAGTATAAAGCACTATGTATATATTACAAAGTGATGAGTATCATATATGGAATACTCAACCTTTAGATGAAATAGCCATGTCTTCATATTAAAATGTTATGAATTAAATAAATTGTTAAGTCAGATATTGAAGACCAAAGTGTCAATCCTAGTGCACATAGGATTGAAAGACTTGAAATATGAGACCTTTGATTTGAAGGGGAGCTAATTAATGAGACTTGTGAATAATATATGTAGTGCAGGATTTTGATGTAGCTACTGGAGATATTCCAATTACCAATAAACATTCTAATATAGTTTAGTTTACATAACCAGCCTAAGTGGCATTGTTAACCTAAGTCACTTTTTGTTGAGTCTCTATTTTAAATGTTGTGCCTATAAAAGTTGAAATGTTGTAACACCAAGTCATGTAAATATTAAATAATGAATAAAAGGCTAACCATTTATATGTATTGTTGAGTTTAAAAATACAACTCTGAGTGTATATAGATAGAGTACAGAACCTTTAAATGAAGCATTGGGTATTAAAAGTCTTTGATTGAACATTGAGTCATTGATATTAAACACTGAGGCTTTAAAAGATAAAATACCTTGTTTCTAAATAGAAATGCCAAGTCCCTATAAAATAATGTTAAGTTTAAAAAAATATAAAGATGAGTTATAAGAAAATAATGAGTTATTATAATTAATTACAGTGCTTTATTCAAATTATAAATATTAAAAAGTGAAATGATCAGTGTATATTCCCAAGAGGAATGAAATTTGTAAAGGAAACTATGTTGAGTCTCTATTTAAAATGGTGTGCCTATAAAATTTGAAACATTTTAATGTTAAGTCATGTAAATAGTAAACATTGAATAAAATGTTGATCATTTATATGTATTACTGAGTTTAAAAATACAACTCTGAGTGTATAAAGATAGAGTGCAGAACCTTTAAATGAAGTGTTGGGTATTAAAAGTCTTTGATTGAATGTTGAGTCATTGATATTAAATACTAAGGATTTAAAAGCTTAAATGCCTTGTCTCTAAACAAAAATGCCAAGTCCTTATAAAATAATGTTGAGTTTAAAAAAATATAAAGCTGAGTTATAAGAAAATAACACTGAGTTATTATTGTTAATTACAGTGCTTTATTAAAATAATAAATATTAAAAAGTGAAATGCTCAGTGTATATTCCCAAGAGAAATGAAATTTTCAAAGGAAACTATGTTTCCTTTTTAATGCAAGATCAAATGTTTGGTGGAACTTTAATCTTTTCTTCAAATTTCTATATTGCAGTTAACCTGACTTTTAGCATAAAAGAATGAGCATAATTATCATAAGGGCTAGTGTGTCTCACTGAATGATGATTTATAGTCTCAGTTAGTGTATTTGATAAAATAATGAGATATATTCATATGGGCTTATTATATGCATGCACGCACGCACACACACACACACACACACACACACATTCATTCTCTAAAAAGATTTATTAATTGATAAGTTAGATCTTAATAAAATCACTCTAGAATAGTTGAAATCTGATAGTTAGACCCTCACAACCTAATATATTTCAAGATAAATATTTTTTATGTTAATTTTGGGGCTTAATGCTACATATAGAATCACCACTATATAGTGTTGTGTTGAAGAAATATAAAGTAACGATTCCATCCTTTAAATAGGGTATTAATTTAAGTATACTAATTATGTATATAATTTAAGCGTAGTCAGGTTTATATACTCCAATGTATTATATGGATTAGATATGGTTACTATCATGGATTATTAATTTATACATTCATATAATTTGATTTAAAGAACAGTAATTTTGGATATTTTTGAATACTTATATGAAGACTATGTGGCCTAGAGAGCTTGTGTATCATTTTTTCTTGATTAGATATATAAATAAATATTAGCATATAGTAGTGTTATGAATACATGTCGACAGGGTCATATTTGTAGTGTCTTGTAAAGATAAAAACTTATGTGTAGTGTATGTTTTGTGAGAATATTAATATGTGCAAGTGATTAGACATTTCTATAATAAAATAGTAAATTATGATGTGTGCTTAATGATTAGATTTTAAGCTGATTATTATTGTGTGGTATAATCTGGGGTATATATGGGTGGTATAATCTTATACTTGCTTATTTAATAATTATAGTATAAATTTGATTATTTATGTTTGAGTAGGGTGCTAATGCACAATGAAATAAGATAGTATGAGATTTCATATAATATTTTAGCTTAAATTTATATGCTTGAATGGTACATACTATAGCTATATGTCTAGACTCTCGCCTATGTTAATTGATTAAATATATGTATTGGTTATTACTTGTACATTATGTTTTGTAACAATTAGTAGGACATCATGTAAGCATTCATACAACTTTTAGAGTTTAAATAGATGTTAGGTTATAATTTTGTGTGTTTGTATGACTTATTTTATTATATATTATTTCTTGAATAAAAGCTTATGATTCCTTGTATATATGACTAATTTGTATGATTGATTATGGGAAAACTAGAAGTTATGTCTTAGTATACTAGACTATGATAATATGGGTTATCATGAGATTTAGTTGCTTGGATCTTACTATAGTAATTGAGAAACTACATTTTAATATGAATTTTACCTAGTGGTATAAACTTTAGGTATTATTTCTAGTATGAGATAGATAATAATGTAATATTTATTCATACGTCAATAGAATAAATGAATACTTAGCTTACTCCTATGTATGGCATGTGATGTGATATTATTTTTAGGAGGACATAATTAGTATGAGTCTTGTGATTAAATAATGTATAGTGAGACATTATGTTTTGGTATGTTTTATTTATATGTCAATGCAATATATTGCAATAGAATGGATTTTCTATGATACATTGCATGTTTAGTTTTAGAAATCATACACACTTGGGTACTAGCTTATTCTCTATATTCTCGCACCATTATATCTACCTATCCATAATTGGAGGGCTATTCTCAAATAGAGGATTGTGTAGGGGATCATTGGTCTATGTTTGGTGTGGAAAAGTATTTGGATGATGCTCTCCCTCCCCGTAATAGTACTACTGACCTGGAGACTACACTTAATATTATCAATGATACATGAGTTAGTTTGACTCAAGATCTAAAGGGCTTGGTGTCTATTTATTATATTAAAGTTAAAATCCAAAAATAAATGTAATTGCATTTCATTTGTATATACATTAACAATAGTAGTTGTATTATTGGACCAGTCATGGTTGAGTCCTAATGTATTTAATTTCATTCCAATTGATATATATTATATTGCATTTTGGTATTTGAATCTAGAACTTTTATAGTACTAAGTTATTATATGGTTAATTTTTTAAGTTATTTATACGATATGAATGTAAAGTAATTAGTTTTTTTTTAAAATCTTTTCTAATTTTTCTAAGTACAACTTGAGAGGTTATTACATGTGGTATCATAGTTGTGGCTCTAACTCTAGGACCTAATGAGTCCATTAGCATTTTTGTACCTCTCTATTTATTAGAAAGGAAGATCGTGAAGGTATGTGTGGTACATTGAGTGTGTACTTTAAAAACATTCTTACCCCCTTAGAATTTTTAAAGGGTTAGTTTATTGAGTGTCTCATTGGTGATGGTTTTATAAGGCGATTGGGTAGGTAAGAGCATAGCATAGTTCATGAGTTCTGAACTAGAGTTCCTACCATATTTTTGTTGTATAGATTGAACACCTTGAGTATGATTACATCTTTCTTGGTAATTGAATCACCTTCACCATTTGTGTTTATGTATTTTGAGTGTTTTAAAATCATGGAGTGTTTCTCTCTTAAGTATATATGTATTATTTTTGTGTTTTACACAAATCCTAAGAGTGATAGATCCTATAAGACCATTCTAGTTTGTCACCACCTAATGCAGTGGGAATTTCCTTGTAGTTAAATGTAGATGTCTTGGTTGATAATTCCTTTGTGTTAGAAGATTTTTATGTGGATTAGAATCCTTATATTTATTTATGAACTTGAGATAAAGTGTCATCTATCTTTTTTTATTAATGATAAATGGTTTTGAAAGGGCCATACCCAATACAAAAAGGCTCAAAAGCCAAATAGAATAAACGATATCTTAAAAAAGAGTGCAGACCAACACCCAGCTATAGAAAAGAACTAACAACTAAAAAAATAAGAAAGAACAATATCAAACTAGATTAGAGGTGATTTATTATTTCCACACTCCCCTCTTACATCATTTTAAGCTATCGAGAAGATTCATATTTACAAGATGTTAATTTAATGTTTTCCTTAAATGGAAACTTGTTTTTTGAAATGTTATTTGATCTTATTCCCTTAAGTTCATGGGATAATGTTTTCTACTTCTTGTTGAGAGAATTTGTAAGTTTGGATGGATTGATGCATCTTTCTGGTTCGTGCTTTCCTTCTAGTTATAGAGATAGGTTATGATACTACTCTTACAAATTTTTCAAGTATGTAGTGATTTTGGCAACTTGGGTTGTGATGTTTCCTTTTACCATATGAGAGAATGTAGTAAGTTTTGTTTATGAGATGTTAGTTCTTTACTTTCCACTTGTGACTTTTTAGAGTCACTATTTTATCAAACTTGTGTACTTGACCACAAGGAGTGGCTAACATTGAATTTATATTAATTCTAGTGATTAGAATTATTATATTATTATATACCTTTGTTTAGACTAAGATTATTCTCTTTTTAAAGTATGTTGTTTTGAGGATTTATATATGTACATTTATTTGGGAGAAAGTAAGGTATAAGATGTATAAAACATCTTGGTAGTCTAAAAGCGTATAAATAAACTTTTTAACATGTGTACTAATAGAGAAAGTAAGGAGACATTGTCTCACTTATAAGATTGTAAAGATGGTATAATCCGTAGCCTTAGTATGTTATGATAATTTTTGACATTATTTTTTCTTAACTATGAATATAATATTATAAGTTAAGCTATGGAATATGATACTAGTTACGTTGTCTAATGGTAACTTAATGAAATTATAGAATAATTGTATGATTTTTCTTGTATGTATTTTGGTGCATCTGAAGTCATTTAGCATATAGTATTACTTTCTATGATCTGTTAGTATAGATTTGTGTTTTATTTGAACCTTGTGCACATTATGGAGATCATTAGGTTGAAAATACCTAAGGGAAGAGTGATAAATTAAGAATTTGAGTTCTAAGTGATAGGACAATATCCTACTTAGCCTCATATTGACTTGGTTGTTATTGAGTTAGATCTAATAGATGAACTTGTCAAATCTAGGATTTGATAGGTAGAACTTGTTAAATTCAATCATATGTCTATATGCATGTATATTGTGGATGGGTATTCCATGATTTAGTATACATTATTTTGAGTTCCTATTCATCATCATATTTTTCCAAAGCTCTGATCGAGTAGTGATAATATTTACATGATATACTTATTCAAAGCTATGTAGAGTAGTGATATTATTAACATATACACATCATTCTTGCCAGGTTCCCTAAATACTTTTCTCTAGTATGAGAAATATATTCTCTACATTAGAGAGATGTGCATAGAGGCTGGAAGGTTTTTGGGAACTCTCCCTAGTCATTTATTTTGGCTTTTTTGATGATCTCATGTGTTGTTGAGAAGTCAGTGAAACTTTTACTGAGATATTATAGGCTTATCTTGCTAGTTCTAGACCTCAGGGCGGTCATGATAGAACCAATTAGTGTAAGTGATATTCGTAAAACTTATTTACATAATAATAAATGTCACAAAGGAAGGTCTTGTGGGATAAATACTCTAATAATAGAGTTAATTGAGAAAACTATGATGAATATTTCAAGTAAATTTTGCATTTATTTGCATGATTTGATACTTGATACTATGTTTTTATTTTATTAAACTCTATTTATTATTCAAAACTATTATTTGAATAAGCATCATCAGGGTAATAACCAATTTTAGGTGGGGAGGATTTCACATCCCAATTTCACCCTATGACTTATAACCTTTGAATCCATGGATTAATATGGTTAATAACTAATTATTATTATTTTGATTTGAGTTTTTTGGCATATCTTGTAATAGGATAGTGATATTATTGATTAGTATACATTTTTTAATTTGATTAGGTAAACAACCTAGTTTGACAAGGATCCAAGAACCATAAAAGTGTTATACAAAAAAATACCAGGTCACAAAGGCTAAATAGCAAAAAATAATAAAAAACTAATTAGTAGTCCCTTAGACAGTGAAACTAACTAACAAAAAAAAGATCAAGAGGGCGGACCCTCTGATGGTTCATTATAATGTTTAGATATCTTATCTAGTACTCCCTCCTTGTTCTTGTAATTTTTATCCCTCATCTTATTGTTAGGTCTGTCAACACCATCTTAGAGGAGGATCATATGTATCCTTTTCTATCCATGTACCTATAAAGGGAATTTATTGATAGGGGTCAAACTGGGGTTATCAAGTAGGGGGTATCCATTAACTTTAGTGACTACTTAACATGGGTATGGTTTAGCTTGGTTTAATAGATAAAATATTGAATAGTCATGTCCACTTACCTGTACAAGGCATTCCATTCTTGAATAAGACTAGCCAAGTTCAATCTGGGTTCTTGCACCCTATTTTTAAAACTATCTAGATGCTCTTTATTATTTTTTAATTTATCAAATAGGAGGAAATTACCCTTATTAGTGACTTCCATATATGTTCCCATATCTATAAATATTAGTTTGGCCTTTAGGACAAACAACTTTAGCAGAAGGTCATCAGTAGAGGTTTTAGACAAGCTGATTTTGGGGGTATTGGTAGAGGGGTGGTAAGATCCTGAGGTGGAGTCCTCCTCCTAGGAATCCTCAGAGTAG
Source organism: Torreya grandis (assembly GCA_037957365.1). Taxonomy (NCBI): domain Eukaryota; kingdom Viridiplantae; phylum Streptophyta; class Pinopsida; order Cupressales; family Taxaceae; genus Torreya; species Torreya grandis. The sequence continues at coordinate 1,565,873 of JARHVA010003613.1, read as the reverse complement.
GAGGACCCCCCAGGGGGACCTCCCTCCCTTGTAGTGTTTTTCCATGTTTAAAAAGAAGTAGTATAAGCCCTTGATGCAGTATGGGATTGGATTCATTAACTTGGTGAGCAAGGGTTGTGCATTCCAAAGAATTTAATAGGTAAAATGAAAGGCTTATCTTATAACCTTGAAAATGGTTTAATAACAAAAAGTGGTGGGAAAAATAAATTATAATTACCCTTTAGAGTCAATTATCTCAGCACTTAGAGACATACCTCTAGCCATTGCCATGGGAGATCAACCTAGGGGAAACCCTTCTTATCCATTTTTATAAACTCATTCATGCAGAAGAAGCACTGAACATGTTCTTACTTTTTAGTATAATCTTTGTAATCCTTTAACCCTTCACACATCATGCCTATGGCCTTGCTTGTAAATTCCTCCATGACTTCAATCTCAATTCCTCGCACACCACCACACACTTATTTCATCCAAAAATGAAGTCCTTAGTAACATCAGCATCATGCTCTATAATCCACACTATAAGTTCTACGAGACCCCCCACCATATATTTTTCCAAACTTTGTTTTATGCATGCACCTCAAAATAGGAGGTAGGTTCTAATATCTCTTTGTTGCCCCCCATTAGCATTGTGCCAGTAGATCTGAGATAGACATTTAGGAGGTTTTGGAATAGATTGGTTTAAACAATTCAAAATACGCTTGGGAAGCACATTACCTTCATCCTTGGGAAATAAATCCACCTCACTCTTTCATAATGGCAGTTCATAATTTTTAAAACCCATCTATTTAAAAGAGATGTTTGCATGTGTGTCATCTTGATGGCCTAACTAGATCACTATAATTTCATTATATATGGCCAATTGGATGATATTGGGCATGTGGCCTTCTTCATGTCAACTGGTTAAAAGGTGGAGTTCTACTCCTATATTATCAAGTAGATCCACCACCCCATTGTCTTCACAATATGAGTGCAATATTTGGACTTATGTCATACCCCTCAAATATTGCTTAGCATTATCCATCATATCTTTTATTGTGTGGGAGGGGGTTATTTTTCCTTCTAGAACATTTAATATGTTTAAAGATTTTCCTTCCACAATGATTCTTTCTTTTTTTAATTTTGAAGGCTAGTTGGATGTTGTAATCAGCTACCTTGGCTTCAAGAAGGTGGTTTGTTTGAGTTCCAAAAAGCCTCACATATGTAGCAATTAACATTCATTTTTAATCCCTTATGAATCCTCCCCCACCTATAGGTCTTGGGTTTCCTTTAGAAGCACCATTAAAGTTCAATTTGTCCTAGCATTTAGGTGGAGCCTTCCATTTGTGTGTTTTCAGATAAAAGCTTTAGAGGGGGAACTTAGTTTCTAAACTACATTCCAGTTGCTGAAAATTGATTGTGTTGAGTTAGATCTAGGGTTTTTGTTCATGGGGGGAAATCTTTTCAATTTTTGGTGATAGCCTGGTAGAGATAGAGAAAGGCTCCTTTAGGCTAGTTCCATTTATTTGAGAAAAGGCTATCATTACAAGATTTCCACATGCTCTAGAACCATTGTGGATGGATAAGTGCCACAAGAATTCTAGGGATGGGAGATTCTATGGTGGTTTCCATTGATTTATGAGATCAAGCACATTGTTCAATTTTACCCAAACTAAGTTGAATTTATTCAGAATCTAATTGAATAATGTCGAACTAAAGGGGAAATTTATAAATAGGTGGTGGATTGAGTACTCTACATTTTTGTATAATGGGAAACTATTGGGAACTATTTGTCCTCTTTTAGATAGGTTATCAACTATCAATATTTTATTTTAAGCTATCAACCAAAAGAAGAAATTGACTTTGAGAGTCAGATGTTGTATCCAAAGATCTTTCCATGAGTTTTATTCACTTTATAGGTTAATACTAATGGAATATTATGATGACATTGAGTATATACCACTATCTTCAGTAACCCATAAGAAGTGATCTTCCTTAAAAAATGTAGGAATGTGGATCTGACTAATAGAGGAGCTAAGAGTTTGTATTGTCTACACTAATTCATTTGTATGCCTTGAAGTGGGTAGTATCTTTTAGGTTTTTGATCCTTCATTTACCACCCAATATTATTTGATTTTTGAGCCCCATCTTTGCTTGAAGACCCTATAGCAATTATCCTAAGTCTAATGTAAGGAGAGGGGGGTAGTGGATAACTAGGCATCTTCCCAGAAATTGATTTTCTCTCCATTTCAAATTTTCTATTTGATGATTTTAATTATAAGGTCCTTACAGTTGGTGATGGCCTTCCATAATGTAGAGCCATCCTCAAGACCCTCTTCCCATAGAAATTAATCTACTTTTGGCCCTTCCAAGTATTTGGCTTTAATAATTCTTTTCCATTCACTATCTTTCTTCATGAGTCTCTAACCCATTTTCTCTAGTAGAGCCCTATTCATGGATTTTAAGCTTATAAAACCTAGCCCTCCTTTTTTTTAGGAAGATAGGATTTTTCCCAGGAGATGAGGTTGTACCTAAATCTGTCTTCAGTTTCCATTGATAATAAATTCTTTTGAATTTGTTCAATTTTAGAGGCCACCTTGGAGGGTATTCTTAAAATAGACATTTAGTATATGATGATACTCTAGATTGAGTCTTTGAATAGAAGGTGTTTCCATACCTATGTCAAAAGGTGTCCCTTCCACCCTGTAAGCTTCCTCTAAATATGATTAATGAAGGGGTTCCAAAGCTTATAATATATTTTTATTTCAAAAAGAGGAATGCCTAAATGACTTTCCAAAAAAAATCCCACCTGGCATTCCAAATTTTTGGCAATTCTTTTCTATTAAATGAGAGGAGTGTTAATGAAAAATAAAGAGATTTTATGAAAATTGATGCACTGATTTGAAATAGCTTCATATTTTTTTAAGATAAGTTTTACGTGTTTGGCTTCCTCCATGGATACTTCCCCTAGGATAATGGTATCATATGTAAACTATTCATGCATGATAGGCTCAGTGTTGAGTGCCACTAAAATTCCTTTAATCAATCCCTGAGTGTGAGCTTTCAGTAAATTCCTTCCCATCATTTTAGCTATAATAATGAAGAGGTATGGAGAGAGGGGGTCTCCCTACCTAATTCCTTTAGAAGCAAGGAAGAACCTTGTTGGAATTCCATTCATGGTAATTGAAAATTTAGGAGTGGATATATAGTTTTAGATGATCTTCCACATGTCTTGATTAAATCCCAGCCTTTCCAAAATCAACATGAATAAGTGCCAAGAGACCTGATCATAAGCTTTCATCATGTCCAAATTAAGGAACATTCCCTACTTTAAGGACCTACAGATGGAGTGAATGGCTTCATGGACTAGGATAATACCATCTATAATTTTTCTACCAACCACAAAATCACCATGTTTCTCCCTAATGACTTTATCTAAAATATGGTGCATTCACTTTAATAAGATTGAGGATCAGATTTCATACATGGTATTGCAAAGGCTAATAGGGAATAAGTCTTGTACATTATTTTCACCTTATTTTCTAGGGATCAATACTAAAAAATTGTTATTAATTTCTTTGAGGATGGTTTTGGATTGGAAGAATTTTATAGCAACCACCTCAACCTCATTATGAATAATGTCCCAAAATTTATGGAAGAAAAATGGGGGAAACACATCAGGTCTCAAGGATTTAAATCCATCCATCATGAATACTACACTCTTTATCTCCTCTTTAGAAGGGATTTTAGTGAGGGAGGCATTGTTAGTGTTAGAGATAACTTTTTCAAAGTTATTCAATGTTATGGCCACAAGCTGTTCATCTAGATGACCATATTTTATGAAGAGATTTTTAAAAAGTTGATTCTATGGTGGGAGATCTCCTCATCATCTCTACTAATAGACCCATTTTCCATTTTCAATTTGGAAAATTTGTTAATATTTATGTGTCTCATTTATGAATGATGGAAAAAATTAGTATTCATGTCACCCTCCTTTAGCCAAATATACTTGGAATTTTATCTCCAATAGGATTCCTCTCTTGCTTTGAAGTTTTGAAATTGATAGAGAATTTATTTTTCCTTATAATTAAATTGTTCATTATTTCCATCCATAACACAAAGGTCTTCAAATGTTGATAGTTACACCTTTAGTGCCCATTTTTGTAGGAAGATGTTACCGAAAACTTCTTTATTCTAAATTTTTAGCTTCATTTTGAGTAAGCTTAGTTTTTTAGTCAGAATAAACATGTCTTAACTTGAGAATGGTTATTTACACCATTCCCTTAAGTATTCCATTATATTAGGATGATGAAGCTACATGCTTTTGAATCTAAAGGGACTGCATTTAGATTTTGAAATTTTATCTCCTTCAAAAATTAAGGGGTTGTGATCAGACCCAATTACGGGGAGGGAAGAGATCCTACTAGAGAAGTGGATATCCCAATTTAATGAAATCATAATTCTATCAAGCGAGACCTCAATCAAGTTTTCATCCATTCTCTTGTTAGACCACGTGAATGGATTACCATTTAAATCCATGTCTACTAGTCCTGCATTTGTAATGAAATCATTAAATTATAGCATGTTATCATTGAAGTCAGTGTGCCCCCCTTTTTTATCCCTAGGAATAAGGGGGTTAATGAAGTCCCCAAAAATGATCCAATACCAACTATAGTAGGTCCTTTAGAAGGTCAATAGGCTTTCTCATTAATTATTCCTGGTGGATTTGATATTTGGGGCATAGACATTGGATAGGATCCATCCATTATTACTATTTAAATCCCTAAAAATGATAGAAATTTGGTCATTTGTCTTCCATAAAAGGTCTCCTCCAAGGTTCTCTAGGTTCTAAAAAATAGCCAAACCCTAGAGGCACATTTGGATTCTGAAGCTAAAACATGGGCATTTCTCCAAATTTTCACAACATAAGATCTTAGAGCAGATTTAAACATTTTGGTTTCCTAGATGATAAGAACAATTTGGTCAACTCTTTTAATAAGATTACAAAAGGTCCTCTATTTCTTGGGGTTATTTAAACCCCTGATGTTTCAAGATAGGATTTTCATTTCTTATCTTGTTATATTTTAAGAGGTTGTTGGGAACCCTTTGAAATCTCTTTAGCTATTTATAAATTTCTTATGACCATTCTAAGTGACCTACCCACTATTTTTGGGGCAAATCTAATGTTATCTTTTTTTCTTCCGTTTCTATTTTGGAGTTTGTGATAAACCCTTCATCTAGGATCAAATCCTAAGGAGGATATTTAGTCTTAGAACATTGTCCCCAATATTTGTTGTGGTCAAAAGTATTCAAAAGGGGGAAATGAGAGGTGTCCTTAGGAAGGGGAAAATTAAATAGTCTAAGCTACTGAAAAGGGGGCTTTTCTGAAATAGGGCTTAAGTTGACCAAGAGACTAGGGTAGGCTTAGGTGAAAAAAGAAAAGCTAAAAAGTAAGGGGGATGGGGAGAAAGGGAAGGAATAAGGGACTATGGAGGATAAAAGGGGGAGGGGGAACCTAGGGTTAAAATAGGGGAGGAGGAGATGGTCCAAGTTTGGGAGGGTAGAAGAGGGGAGAAAGGGTAGGGGTGAGTCTCACATCACTTGAGGGAGGGGTAGTGCATTTAGGAGGAGTAATAAAATCCAAGTGAGAGGATGAGGGGGATAAAGATGATAAGGGGGGAAGGAAGGGGGGTTGAAGGATTGCTAGGGGAACTAGAGGTGGGGGGAAGGGGAAGGGGGGTCCAAGGAGAGACACCCCAAGGGGGCCTTCTGACTTAGGGACATGGAGTTAATAAACAAATCAAGAGGATTAAAAGAGTTATTACAAGGAATACCTTTCAATCTACCAATCAACAAAACACTTGGATAGCCTCTAAGAGAGCTAATTCTAAGAGGTTACTCCTATTGTTGATCCTTGCTTGGCATTTCCTTCTTAGTCCATGTGTACCTAAGGGTAGTAGTGTCCTAACATTTCTTAGGATAGTCCCTTAGCATATAGCTTAGAATGTTACAATGTGGGTAGATGATTGCATTGTTCTCATACATAATGTTTTGTGTCCATTCACTATATTTTGACTTAATTTTGATCTTATGTAATAGGATCTTGTTTGTAGGCAGAAAAACGTGCACATGGGATACAACCATTCTTTGATAGGAGTGATTAATTGAGTCAAGGGTGATGGGTTTCCCCAGAACCCTGGAAATACCTATGATAACCTTTGGGTGCCAATATTCTAAGGGGAGTTCAGAAAGAAGGACCCACATTAGAACATCATTCATGGCCATGTTTTTGAGATTTGACCTGACCTTCCACATCCTAATAGCAATGTTTACCTTATCGATGAGCCAAGGCCCTTTAGAGAGATTATTAATATAATCCTCTTGCAAAGAAAACTGTATCTAGAATAAACACTTAGCCAAAATGACCACCTCTAGGTGTCATTTGGGTTTTATGTTAGCCTATTCCACCATAAGGTTAGAAACAGGGATGAAAACCTCATCTTTCTCTACTTCCAATAAAATCTAAAAATTTGAAAGGTCCTGCTCACTAGAATTTTCCCTTTTACCTTGTCTACCTAAAATAATTTGGGGGAACGTGGGTCACTCTTTCCCTTAGCAAAGTCAATCTTATTTGTCTACCTTTGGGAGGAATCTAACTATTTTGGTCCTTTGTCCACCATGCCGATCCTATAAGTGGAGTCACATGGGGCTGCACTAACTTTAGAGAGGTAATTTTCACCTAAATACTTCCCAATTGGTAACCAGGTAGTGTTCACATGATCATTTTGGTTTTCCCACCCAAATATAAATTCAAATTATTGTTGATTAATATACATGATGTGATATTTATATTTCATTATTTTATACATTATAGGTATTTATTTATTATTTTTACATCATTGGTTAATATATATGATGAATCAGACTAACTACCTACTTGTTGCGAGGTGGATGCAAGATTGATCTTACCCTCAAAGATTGATGAGGGAGAGCATCATCAGAGAGGATGGACTAGATGGGATGATTGGAGGGATACCAGAGGAAATTTTTAGTGACCCTACACACACGTGTATTAGATATAACATGTTTTAAATGATGGTACATGATTATGGAAATCTTGTTTGTGATCATAGTTGTATATGGATTTAGTTCTTGATTTGCATTAGATTCTTTTATTTTAATTATCTTGATTTTTGAGAATAAATCAAGAAAATAGATATTTAATTATTATATGTATAACTATTATAATATCTTTAAACACGTCTTTGAACCTTTAGTTCACTATTAATTGATATTTAAAAATATTGATATAAGTTAAGACATATATCAACTCTAAGATTACTCATGTTAAATTTCATTAAACGTTTCCTTAACTCAGTTTATCTAATAGATATATATAAGTATATAATTACTTCTAATTACAAGATAATTGTATCATCAATTTTTTAAGTTAAATTAGGAGATTGCATGATTATGGAATTTAAACCATAAAGTAGGGTTTTTACAAACATCGTGTAAAATTCAAAATAGCTAGGAGTCTATGCCCTTGAATTGAAGAGAAAATTTTCATACAAAAAAAGGGGTGGTGGAAAAATGAGAAAGATTTTTATAAATTAAGCCTGATGAAAATTAAGAATGAACAGACAGAGACATAGAAGAAATAAAAAGCAAAGGATTTTGGGTGAGAACTTGGGAAAATTAAGAGGAAAGATGTATTCTTTAGGTGATTATCTTGTAAAGTAGGTTATGCCATTAGAATTTCTATGTGTAATATTTTGTGAAGAATAGAAACATATTAAATTACTTTCTAAGAGGCATAACCATATACCCTTTGTTTGACCTCTTGAAATGAGTATCAATTAATATGTTATGGTATATAAGAATGGTTGAGTTTGCATATATATTAAGCATGTGTATTATTGATAAGCCTACGTATTGTGTTATTAGACTTACTTTTCACATTTATGACTACATATTAAATAATAACAAGGAAACATTTTTTAATTGAAACATAGAGCCATTAAATTGAAAATCCATGTTAAATTTAAATGCCTTGTTATAGGCCTGCATATACTTTTATAGAGCCTATGTGTATTTTAATAGATTTGCATTTTATTTTTTTAAGGACTACATTATATATATTGCAATGCTTAGTTTTAAAATATATTATAATGTTGAGTCTAGATAAAAATAATGGATCATTTAATAAAACATTGTGTAAATGAAATCGATGTGTATACTTTATAAAAAGCTGAGTATATAGTATAAAGCGCTATGTATATATTACAAAGTGTTTAGTATCATATATGGAATGCCCAGCCTTTAGATGACATATCCAAGTCTTCATATTAAAATGTTGTGAATTAAATAAATTGTTGAGTCAGATATTGAAGACCAAAGTGTCAATCCTAGTGTACATAAGACTAAAAGCCTTGAAATATGAGACCTTTGATTTGAAGGAGAGATAATTGATGAGAATTATGAATAATTTATGAAGTACAGGAGTTTGATGTAGTTGTTGGATATATTTCAACTACCATTAAATGCTCTAATATAGTTCAGTTTACACAGCTAACCTGAGTGGCATTGTTAACCCAAGTTACTTTTCTTTAAGTCTTTATTTTAAATGTTGTGCCTATAAAAGTTGAAACATTATAACACCAAGTCATGTAAATAGTAAACATTGAATAAAAGTATAAGTCATTTATATGTATTACTAAGTTTCAAAATACAACTCTGAGTGTATAAAGATAGAGTGTAGAACCTATAAATAAAGTATTGGGTATTAAAAGTCTTTGATTGAACACTGAGTCATTGATATTAAACATTGAGGATTTAAAAGATAAAATGCCTTATCTTTAAAAAAAAATGCCAAGTCCCTATAAAATAATGCTAAGTTTAAAAAAATATAAATTTGAGTTATAAGAAAATAACGTTGAGTTATTATTGTTAATTGTAGCACTTTATTAAAATAATAAATATTAAAAAGTGAAATGCTCAATGTATATTCCTGAGAGGAATGAAATTTACAAAGGAAACTATGTTTCCTCTTTAATGCAAGATCGAATGTTCAGTGGAACTTTACTCTTTACCTCAAATTTCTGTATTGTAGTTACCTTGAGTTGAAGCTCAAAGGAATGAGCATAATTATCACAAGGGCTAGTGTATTTCATTAAATGATGATTTATGGTCTCAGTTAGTGTATTTGATAAAATAATGAGATATATTCATATGGGCTTATTTTATGCACACACACATTCCTTCTATAAAAACATTTATTAATTGATGAGTCATATCTTAATAAAATCACTCTGGAATAGTTGAAATATGATATCTAGACCCTCATAAATTGATATATTTTGAGATAAATATTGTCTATGTTAATTATGGGGATTAATGCTACATATAGAATTACCACTATATAGTGCTATGTTGAGGAAATATACAACAACATCCCATCCTTTAAATAGGGTTATGATTTAATTATATTGATTATGTATATGACTTGAGCGTATTTAGGTTTATATACTCTAATGTATTATATGAAGTAGATATGGTTACTATCATAGATTAGTAATTTGTGCATTCATATAATTTGATGTAATGAAGATTAATTTTGGATATTGATGAATACTTATATGAAGACTATGTGATCTAGAGAGTTTGTGTATCAAAGTTCTTGATTAGAGCTATAAATTACTATTAGTATATAGTAGTGTTATGAAAACATGTCAGTAGGGTCATATTTATAGCATCTTGTAAAGATGAAAATTTATGTTCAGTATATATTTTATGAGAATATTAATATGTGTAAGTGATTAGACATTTTTAAAATAGAATAGTGCATCATGATAAGTGCCTGGAGATTAGGTTTTCATCTGATTATTATTGTGAAGTATAATCTAGGGTATACCCAGGTGGTATAATCCCATACTTGTTTAATAATTATAGTGTAAGTTTGATTGTTCATATTTGAGTAGACTGATAATATATAATGAGATATGATAGTATGTAATATCATATAATACTTCATCTTAAATTTATATGACTGAATGGTACATATTGTAACTATATGTCTAAACTCTCACCTATGTTGATTGATTAAGTGTATGTGTTGGTTATTATTTGAACATTATGTTTTTTAAAATTTAGTGGGACATCATTTATGTGTGCATACCACTTTGAAAGTGTAAATGAATGTTAGGTTAGAATTTTATGTGTTTGTATGACTTGCATTATTATATTTTTTTCTTGAATAAAAGCTTATGATTCCTTGTATTTATGACTACTTTATATGATTGATTATGAAAAAACTAGAAGTTATGTCTCAATACACTAGACTATAATAATATGGGTCATCACAGGGTGTAGTTGCTTGGATCTTATTATAGTAGTTGGGAAACTATAGTTTAATATGAATTTTACCTGGCAGTATAAACTGTAGGCATTATTTATAGTATGAGATAGATAATAATGTGTTGAGGTCAACACGCCCCCATTTCTAAGAAATAAGGACCCTTGTACAACTCTGAACCTTAACACTAAAAACTTGACATGTTTTGCATATTATTTATATTGGAAAATCATTCATGCCTAATAAGGGTGGTATATTTATTCATGATTTTGCTTTAACTTTGCCTGATATTGCTAACAGTGGATCTTGATGTTTTAGTTACAGGTGTCAAGGGACCCTCATCAAGTGGATTACACTTGAATTTTATAGATTAATCCTCATTCAAGATTTTACTAGCCTTTGGTTTATAGGAACTCAAGATTAAGTCCATGTTTTGAATGCCTTGAAACCCTCCTTCAAAAATGCTTTCTTAGATCCTTCAGTTTAAATCCAAATTTCATGGGAGCAAAATTGGCAAGAACACTTTAAAAAATGCAATGAACTAAGTTTAATTTTTATACTAAAACTTCATCATGTTTTTTAAACATGACCAAGTCCTAGCTTAAAAATCAAGTTTGGTCCCTTTATATTTCCCCCTCCTTTGTTCCCTTTTTGTTGGGTCCTTTGATTTCCTATCTCAACCTCACTTTATGTTTCATGGTCCCTTTTAAAACCTAGCCTAACATCTTAGTCTTAAGGGCCTGTTAATGTTTTTAACATAAATGAGACCTTAGCCCTAAGACTTTAGCCAAAGTTTTTACTTTATCTTGAGCTCTAACCTAAATATCTTGCCTCTTCATAGGATTGATGGTTCATGCTTCATCAAAAAACATTAATAAAATAGAGTGAAAGAGACCCAACACAAAAGGCTTTGATCAATTGAGCCAATCTCACTCGATCACCTAGATCACAATAAATATCTCATGGGAGCCCATAAGGATATCAATTCTTTATATAATCTTCATAGGTTTAGTAGAGTCAAAGCTCAAAATCCCCATAAAGTTGTCAAGTGGCACTCTCATGTTTGAACTCAATATCAAAAGGACCTTAGGATAAAACCTTGTGTTATGATTTTTTAATTATTCAAGGGGTCATCATTTTATTATGTTTCATAGACTTAGGATTATGACTTAGTCTATTTTTTATATATGACCTCGAGCTAACTCAATCCACTTTATGATTTTAGGGACCAATAACATGCATCTATTTGGATCATGATCTATAATTTGTGCTTACTCATATTAGATATTCTGATAAAGCATATTAAACCCAAGATTCTATGGGACTAATTGCATTCAAGACTTAAATTTGATGCCCTCACACCCATCATTTGACAACCATGAGGCTATCATTGATATCAGTGAGGCCATCAAATTTTAGCCCCATAAGAAAAGTTATTAGAGCTTAATTTTAACATTTGCATGAATGTTATTGATGCCTACAAGGTCATCATTAACATTTGTGAGACTGTCAAAATTTATCTCAAGTGTCAATTTCACTCAGGGGATAAATGCACTTAAGACTTCCATCTCAATGTCAAAATTTATCTTCCATAGATTAATCTTGTGTCTAGACTCAATATCCTTATAACTAGGTTTAGATTTGCATAGGAAAAGCTTTAATATCATGCTAGAATTTAGTCATGTTTCTTAAACATTGACCTAAACCTTATTCTATATATGAATATTGTATTTTGAGCCTAATGAGATTAATTTAACAAAGGGCCCCATTACTGTAAAGCTTAGCTTAAAACTTATAATCTAAAGTTTTATCATGTTTATTAACATAGTAAAAACCTAGCTTAAAACCTTACATTAAATCCTTTTGTTATTGTCCCCCGCCTTTTAATGTCTTTTAAACTTATCCTAAAGGCTTTGGTATAAAGTTCATTTCATATTTATTAACACAAAATAGATCTATAGCCTAAATTTTTAACCTAATTTCTTTATATGTCCTGATACTAGTTAAAGTTCATGTAAATTTTCAAGATATATGGCTCCCATATGATCAAACTAGGAAGATCAGATGGCATAAAACTAGGATAGACTTTTCAATAAATCTCTAGGAAAGCATGAGACCACCACATGGTGGAAGCATGTCAATGCATAGATTGGAGATGTGTAGAGCTTTGAAGACCTATAGAACTACCAAGTGGCATAACTTTGAAGCCCAATATAGACACAGACCAACAACATACAAATCCTAGGATCGAGATCAATGATCTGTGGTGATCTACAAAGATCAGATGGTGTAAAATAAAAGGCATATTTTTAAAAGTAATGGATAATTCTTTAAAAGCATTATGAAAAATGCCATGAAAGTTACCAGTAGGATGCCACATTGGGACAAGATGACAAAATTAGAAATTTTATGGGAACAAGAAAGGAAAACATATAAATACAAGGGTCTAAATCAAATCCAAGGAATCAATTCACCTAATTCTAAGTAAACCATCATAATTAAAGCTATAGAAAATCCCTAGCCTCTACTAAAATCCCTAATTTGATCCCAGATAAACCAAAGATGAACCAAAAAGAGCCCAATTCTCATTTGAGCAAGTACAAACTGATTCAAGGGTAATTTATAGACCAATGCTAAGAAATTTTCAAAACTCACAGTCATGGCAGCCTAGAAGTAACATAGAGAGGAAATTGAGCTATATTTGACCATGAGCTCAGAGGGAAGGGCCTTTAAAGACATAATTTTTGACACCATGTCCTTGAATACTAGATAAAATAATTGATCCAAGATATTTTGGATAATTGAGGAATTATAACCCATAACCAAAGAAGATGACAAGATTGCATCCTTGAAGACAAGGTATTATGATTTAGTTATAGCATAAATGGCAAACCTTCACTAGGCAGTAGCTAAACTAGAGGTACTCCACTATATACATGTCCTTCTTGTTTTTAAAGAATGTAAAATTGAAAAGGGCATGCTAGTTCATGAGCATACTTATAAATGCATTGCCTATGTGTCCCCCATTACACTTGAGAGATACTACAAGATTCCCAAGCCCCAGGTAGATGTATCCACACTTATTGAATGAGCTAATAAAAATGACCTCAAAACCATCCTGACACCATGGTTGTATTCTGGAAACCATGTATTTTTTGACCCTAGTGGGAACATTCCCATCAACTAATTCTAACCTAGAATTAGAGTAATAATGACCTTGATGAACAGACTTTGTGAAATCCCCACAACCACTTATGTTGATAAAATATGGGTGCCCCTAGTATATTTCATGATTGAAAAGGAGCTAAATCCTATTGGTGAACTTATTAGCACATGATTATGTATACAAATCTCTATAGTCAAGAAATGGACTAGGAGATAATTCTATATGATTTCGTACCTCCTAGATGCCCAACTGGCCACAATTGAGATCCCTAACTTTAAGGGATGGTCTCCTAAGAGGACACAGATAGTGTCCTAGTTTTACTCCAAACTACATGTCTTCAAATATAGAGACCATATTCATTTTATCTATGATTTCATCTATCCTCATTTGAATGAGGCCTTAATAGGGAACCATATGCCAAGGATCAACCCATTGGTAAATAAATCCATTGAATACATTGGGGACATATGGTTTTACTTGGACTGCATAGTCATCTAGATTGAGGGAATATAATGCACTCTATTGAGGTTACCAATCCATGTTTCAAATAAATTAGCTGAGTAAGAAGTGGCATTTCAAGTTTCCAATGGTATAGTTGGTGTCTACAGAGAGAAAAAGAAAGGATTGCTACATATTCTACCCTTGGCCATTAGTAGGACCATCTTCCAGAATTGGAACAATATTGAAGATGTTGTTATACATAGAGCCTCTTTCAAATTACAACATGATGACTTGAGGCAATGGGACCTAAATGTTAAGTTCATAAATCATTTTAAGGCCAAAGAAATAAATGTGTCTTATGAGCATCACCTAGGTGCTTATGACCATATGTACACAAAAGCTTCATCCTTCTATGAGGTCCTAACAAGGTTGAATAAATTTAACATCAACCTAGAAGTAAGGTTGATGAGAGATTAGAAGGGAAATGATGACATTTGGAAACTTGGTCAAAGGTAGTACCACCTATTAGGGGGTCAATATTCTAAACCTCTTCCAACACAACAACATATAGAAACACAATAGCTAAGACACAAGTTGCACAAAAACCTAAAGTGCATGTTGAACATAGGCCTGAAGAAAGTAGACCTAGTGAAGGGACATTATCTTCAGCCCAGCCTAAAAGATCAAAGTCTTGTACTTAATATATGGACATAATTACAATAAATCTAGGTGAAATAGTGAAAGATGCATTACAAACATTGGCTAGTGCCTATGGGCTAGATGAAGAGGGGGATCAAGTAGAAGAACCTCAACCCTAAAATGAGGCAAAACTAGAGGTAGAAGAGGATAAATTAAAGAAGTTAGCAGTGGACCTATTCCCTACTACTCCTTCATAGAAGAGAAAATTTGAACTAGCACTAGTCTCTATAGGACCAAAGAGACCCAAATTGACCTTCACTCATCCATTGAGTGAGGTCAATATCTTTAGTGATGAGAACCTAATCTATGGGCTAACTATTCTTGAGTGGTTTTCATATGGAAATTTTCAAAAGATACCAATAATGCACCATCATTGAGCAATCACAAAGTCAATAAACATTCATTTTCATGAAGAACTCAAACCTTATATTATAGAGTTGTAGAAATAAGAGAAAGAGATAAAGATAAATACCCCTAAGGGGTCAGGTAGCATTTAAATGGATGTTCCCAGAACTTCAGTGAACCACAAGTTGAGATCCCTACTCTAAAAGTGACTAAATTATTAGTAAGAGTTAGGTTTAATCTAGAATCTACCAGCATGGAATGAGTGATTAAAAAAAAGGCTATGGTTGGAGGTGAAGAGTTCGCCTTCCAGAAGGTTGAACCATTTATCAATTTAACTCCAGTAGCTAGACAAAAACTAGGACAAGACTAGATATTTGAAGAAAATATATTTGAAGAATCCCAGGATCAAAGTGATCAGTTGCAAATAATGATCAAGGGTCTACTACATGAAAACAAGAACTCAACATAGGCTATTATGTTGTCCATTCATGAAAATAGGTTTAATAAATTTGAGGACATCATGGTGGGACTATTCAGCTCTTTGAAAATAGATATAGCAAGACAAAAGGAAATAGGGATGCAAATCTATAAAGTAACAAGCCAATTTGGTCAATGGTAGGTTACAAGCTTTTAGGTGAGGAAACTAATTAAGGCCCTGTCTAAGAATCTAGTCCTAGGTTTTAGAATTATTAGCAAGGCACATTTGAATATGGCCATGGCCATATTGGTTGATAAAATTGAGGCCCTGGACAACTGGTCCAAGGGTATGGAAAACAATGCTAAAGACTTCAAGTAGATAGAAGGTGAATTATCCCATATCCTAGATAGCTTGATCAAATATCCTATAGCCCTCAACCCACTAGGTATCATTAGAGATGAAGAGTTCAAATAGATGACATTTTAATTCATGTAGAGGTAAGAAAATAGGGAAAAAACCAAATAGCTAAAGGCAATAGAAAAGTCATGGGTTTAATTCTCTCCTTTAAGGAAAAAATAGGAGATGCCAAGGGCATCAAAAAAACTATGGAAAAGGTTGAAAAGGACCTTAAAGACTTAGATTACCATGGATAGGAGATTTTCTTAAAGCTAATAATTGAGCTTTAGTTTTTTAGAAACCAACACTATAGACTGAAGATCCTTTAGAAAATTCAAGTAGTTGCATCAACCTAGGTCCCACTAGCTAGTTAGAAATATTATGTTCCATATGAATTTTGTAACAATTAAAAAATGAAATATTCTCTTGTAAAGGCATGTGAAAAAAATTTAGCACATTTTCATAAAGGTTAGGTCATGTGTACAACTCCACATATGCCCACCTTGAATGTATTTCCTAACAGCAATCAAAATAGGCCATCCCTAAATTAAATCCCAACATTGAACTAGTTACCTTTGAACCATGCTACCCCTAACTAGAACTTAGGATTCCTAAGCCATACTACCACTGGGTTTAATACAAATGATCAAAAATCATTAGTACCAACCTTTGATGATAACTAGGTTTATATTTCTAAAATTCCCAAGAGTGAGAATGACTCTATTTTAAAGATGGTCCAAAATCTTAGCACTGATTTCCTTCAATTGCAAAAGCAATTTGGTAATATTGGAGAAAATTCTGATAGAAACTTCTCCTTTTAGAGATTTAACAAACCCAATAATAGGTTTTATAATGATAGTTTCATAACAATAAGAATAATGAATCATCTTCTGATAAGAAAATAATGGATATAAACCTTATTGATATTGCTTTACCTGATTATTGTAGAGTTCTTTATACTACTAAGCATGGAGAAATTGATTGCATTGATTTTTTTAAAGCATTTTAGGAAGAGTTAGACACTTTTGAGGTAGTGCCTAAAAAATATAATGGTTCAGGTACATTAGGATATTCTAAATCATCTGACCAATCTTTCAAGATGGAAATGTTTCATTTCCCCTTCCAAAAAGATAATGAACTTGATGATGTTCCTGAAGAAGTTCATGTTTTCCAGCAGTTCTTGAAGAAGACTTACCCTCTAAGGAATAGAGATTAGAGGCAACCTTTGACTACTTCAACACCTCTAAACAACTTTGGCACTCCTCCAAACATTACATTAGATAATAACCTAAAGCCTCCAAAGGGAAGTACTTTTAAACATAGTACTGATGCTTCTAATTCTTCAAATAGGACTAGTTATAACATTATGGAGGATATGAAGAAAATAAAAGCTAACATCACATTGCATAAATTGACACAAATAACTAAGCAAAGGGATCTATTAGTGCAGTCCTTATCTAAAAAAATTGGACCCAAAGCTAATAATGCTAATGTTTCTATGTACAAAGCTAAGATAGAGTCTCCACACTTCCTACTTATAGACAGAATGTTTGGTAAGAACTTACATAAATATTTATTGGATTCTGGTGCCTCTATAAATATCATGCTTACAGGTATTTGTAAACAACTTGGTTTAGACCCCATTAAATTTGATAGGGTTGTCACCTAATTAGATAAGTCTAGGGTCAAAGTGATTGGAGAATTGTTAAATGTTTACATGCAACTAGCTTCTAAACCAACAGTCCAACAATTCATAGACATCCAAGTAGTAGATATTCCTAATGCCCATGGACTAATTTTAAGTAGAGAATAGACAAAAGCTTTAAATTTATATATGTCCATAGACTGTTCACATTTGTGGCTACCTTGGAAAGGAGTTCTAAACCAAATTAGAGTTGAAAGAGAGCCAAGATTGAAACATATGATCATAGAATACAATGTAGTGAATGAAAGAGTCAACATAATTGACTTTGATTTAGGGGTCTTCACTCTTGAAACTTCCAAGGTAGGTGATCTTAAACCTTCCCATATCATTCCTGGATTATGGAAGATGCATTTTAATGGTGCCAAGTGTAAATATAGGTATGGGGTAGGCATTGTTCTAGCTGATCTTGTTGGTAATAATATCATGCTTATTATAGACTCCATTTTCCATATACCAAAAATATCTTAGAGTAAAAATCTCTCATCCTAGGACTACAATTTTCCATCAAAAACAAATTCAAGGAACTACAAGTTTATGGTGATTTAGAACTAGTAGTCAATCAGGTAAGGAGAAAGTATCAATGTAACTTGTCATATCTTAAGAGGTACAAATTTAGGGTATAGGATTTAGTTAAGTCTTTTGATGCTTTCATTATTATTTCCATCCCTAGGGAGGAAAATAAAGTTGTTTATGAGCTAGCCTCTACTATATCTAATCTTATGCCAGACCAGGATTCACCAAACTTTAGCATTGAGTTGATACCTTTCCCTTCTATCCTAGACAATGTAAGCTATCTACAGGTCTTTAATGATGACCAAAAAATCCTGAACTCCACGATCAATTTAAAAGAATTTGAGGCCTAGATCATTGATGAGGCCAATGAAACCACCCTTGAAAACAAATTTGATGGTAAAGTCATTCAGTTGAATAATAACAAGATCCCCAAGGGAATGATTGCCTTAGAAAGGTTATTTGATTAGGATAAGCTAGTTGAGGCCTCTAAGATTCCAAAAGTAAATGGGAAGGATTACAATGCAGTTAATCTTGGACCTTAAGATCAACCTTAGCTATTCAACATTGGAAAATCCTATACAAGTGTTGAAAATAAAAAAGCCAAGGAATTGTTAACAAAGTAAAAAGATATAATAGCTTGGTCATATGATGACTTGAGTATTTTGGAACCAATGGTCATCACCCATACCATACCTCTCAAAGAGAATTGCAAACCTTTCAAGAAAAATTAAAGGCCTATAAATCCTATTTTAGAACCCATGATTCTCAAAGAAGTCAAGAAATTTTTGGATGCTAGAATTATATTTCTCATTAGACACTCTATCTAGGTTGCCAATTTGGTACTAGTTAGGAAAAAGAATGGTGAAATTAGATTGTGTATTGATTTTAGGAATCTAAATAAGGAATTTGAAAAGGATAATTATCCTCTTCCATCTCTTGACTAAGTAATACAAATTATTTTTGGTTCTGCCATGATGTCATTCCTTGATGGTTTTTCAAGATACAATCAGGTGCTGGTGAATAATGAAGACATAATGAAGATAGCATTTACAACCAATTAGGGCACCTTTGCCTATAATAAAATTCCTTTTGGGATAATCAACCTAGGATATACATTATATAGAACCATGGACCATGCCTTCCAAGGTTTGATTGGTAAATGCATCATAATTTATATGGATGATCTAACTATTTTCTCTAAGAATAAGGAGGACTACTTCATGCATTAGAAGTAGGTATTTGAAAGGTGGAAAAGGTATGAAATTTCCCTCAACCTTAAGAAAGTAATTTTTTGTCACTGAGGTAAATTTTTTAGGCCATGTTATTACTAAATATGGAATTTCTATAGATCTTGAAAGAATAGAAGTTACATCAAAGATAGAACCTCGCAATAGTTGAAAAGAATTGAAATCATTTTTTGGCAAAATAAAATTTGTGACAAAATTCATTTCTAGCTTTGTAGAAATTGTAAAACCATTAAATGATATGTTGAAGAAGGATGTCAAAGTATCATGGATGAGGAATCAAATAAAAGTTTTGAGGACATCAAAGAGGCAATCAGTCAAGCCCTATTCTTGATAAGTCTAGACTTTTTCCTATACTCCTTTGCCTCTAATCACACCATTGCTACTATTTTAACTCAAAATATGGATGGGTGTGACCATCAAATTACTTTCATGATCACTAACTTGAAAAATAATAAGTTAAATTATCCTTTAATTGATAAACAAGTTTTTACATTAGTCAAAGTTGTCAAGAAGTTTAGGCACTACATTCTTAGGAATAAAGTGCATGCCATTCTGCCAAACCCGACCACTAAGTTAATGCTAAGCCAATATGAACTTGGAGAGCAAAGAGGTAAGTGGATGTATGTTCTTCAAGAATATGACATAGAGATAAAAATTACAAAATTGGTAAGGTGTCAAGGTCTTATTGAAATGATTAGCAATACCAGCCCCAAACTAAGTGTTATGTAGGTTGATCAATATAATTTTCAACCTAATGACTGGTATGATCTCATAATTTAGTTACTAATTAATGGCACTTGTCTTGTAGGTCTAACTAGAGAGTATAAAATAACCCTAAGTCTCAAAGTAGCTCACTATCTAATAAAGAATGGAATCCTCTACTGAAATAACTTTGAAGGTATGTACTTAAGATATGTATCCAAGGAAGAGGCATTCAAGATCATGAGCATGTTTCATGAAAAATTGGGAAGTGGGCATCTCTTTGGAAGGACTATAGCTCAAAATATCCTTGGGGCTGGCTACTATTGGACCACCATCTTTAAAGATGCTTATAAGCATGTGAGGAAATGTCATTCATGCCAAATTTTTAGCACAAAATAACCAAAAGTAACCATGCCTTTACAACCAATCATGATTAACAAGCCTTTCACCTAGTGGTGGCTAGATTCTGTTGGATTCATCAATCCTAATTTATCAAAAGGTCACAAATATGTTTTGATAGCTACTAACTATTGCACCAGATGGACTGAAGCAATAGCTACCAAATAGTGTAAAACTAAAGAAGTGATCAAACTTTTAGAAGAAAACACATGCACTAGATTTGGGACCCCAATCTCTTTGGTATGTGACAATGTCTCTACATTCATATCCATAGAAATGAGAATGGGATATAATAATGGTATTATCCTTAAGTTATCATCCAATCATTACCCCCAACATAATAGAGTGTCTGAATCAACAAACAAGAACTTGATGAAGGCAATTAAGAAGTCTACTATAAACAAACTTAGAACATGACGTAATCTCCTAAAATATTCCCTTTAGATAGATAGAATAAGAGTAAAATAGGCCCTTAAAGCATCTCCCTTCTTATTGGTATATGGTCAAGAGCCCATATTCCCCATCACACTTAAGCTGCTAACTTACAAGTTTATACAAGAGTATATAGAGGAAGACCAAGAATTTTTAAAATCAAGGATACTTGACATAGTTTAGATGGAGGATGCCCAAGAAGAATCTTTTTCTAACTTTATAAGCCACCAAACCACAATAAAAAAGCTGATTTGACAAGCGATCAAAGGTCAAGGTGTTCAAGCAAGGAGACTTAGTTCTTCTTTAGGAAAAGGCATCTGAGCCCAAGGGAAAACATGGTAAATTCACACCTCTATGGATTGGCCCCTATCAGATTGTAGAAACACTCAGAGATAACACCTTCAAATTCAAATATCTACAAGGAGCAAAGTTCACACTACCCACCAATGGGCAATATCTCAAGCATTACTTTTTTACTACTCCGCCTAGGATCTTCATGGAGTAAATATATAAGGATGAATATAATTAGTGTAGGTAGGCTAGTTTAGTTCCCTTTTGTCATTTTCCTTCTTGTCCCTTGTTTGTACATAAGTTTTTATATATTTTCTTGCTTTACTTTGTTGCTTTCTATTGTGTGTTTATTTTTTATTGTGTGTTTACTTTATGTTTTTTTTTCCTTGCTTCTAATAAGTTCTTTTAGATATCCCTTAGCTAAAGTTCACTTGATTACTCAAATAACTCCACAAGTTCAAAAATGCAGGTATGGATCTCAAGCATGTGATGACTATGGGCTTAAAATATGATCTTGATTTTATAATTCAAAGAAACTAATAAGGACTTGTGAATAGGTCAATTATTCCATGAAGACCTAAACATTATTTTGATCTAAAATTGGTTTTAAGAATTTTACATATAGAATGAAAGCTTGAATTATTAAGGCACAGTCAAGTTTACACTTAACAAATATCCTTGCCTAGGACAAAGGTTGAAACCATAGGTGATTTTTTGAAGATCAAACACTTGACCAAATCCTTAAACCTAGCTATTATGGTTCCCAACCTGTGCTAGAAATCCCAAAAGATTTAAAAACACAAAAATAAGATCTTATTACAAAATCAAAAGCTTTTCATGCAAAGGTAATTCTGGTAATCTCCACTAGGTGTATGGATGTCTAGTTGGTAGTGGATTAAGGCCATGAGTGGAGCCAAAGGCATCTCTATTAGGGCTATAGATGCCTAGTTGGTAGCAGAACAATGCCCAAGCCTTCCCTAAACAAGAACATGATGCATAGTGAGTATCTAAACATACTCCAAGTCAAGGTTAATGATTAAAGACTTGAAAACTAGAAGTTGTCCCCTAAATATTATGGAAAATAGTAAGTGGAATAAAAGCACACACACAACATGGTTATGTTTTGATATTTAACCTTAATTTTATAGATGCAAGGTTCGTTTCAACCATGAACTAATCTTAATAATGTGATTGGTCAAGTGAAATAAGTGACCTAGTTATTTGTCTAAACCAAAGTCTCTAAGTTATAACATATTGTTATGTTTATCTTGGAATTTAAGATTTATTGAGGTCAACATACCCCCATTTCTAAAAAATAGGGACCCTTGTGCAACTCTAAACCTTAACACTAAAACTTGACATGTTTTGTAGATTATTTGTATTTGAAGATCATCCATGCCTAATAAGGGTGGCATATTTATTCAAGACCCTATTTTAACTTTGCCTAATATTACTAATAGTGGATCTTCATGTATCATTTATAGGTTTCAAGGGATGCTCATTGAGTGTATTACACTTAAATTATATAGATTAATCCTCATTCATGATTTTACTAGCCTTTGGTCTATATGAACTCAAGATTAAATACATGTTATGAACACCTTGAAACCCTCCTTCAAAAACCCTTGCTTAGATCCTTGAGTTTAAATCCAAATTTCATGAGAGAAAAAATTGGTGGGAATACCTTAAAAAATGCAATGAACTAGGTTTAATTTTTATGCTAAAACTTAATCATGTTTTTTAAACATGACCAAGTCCTAGCCTAAAAATCAAGTTTGTTCCCTTTATATTTTCCCCTCCTTTATTCCCTTTTTATTTTAAAATTAGGTTTAACTTTCATGTTTATAGGGTCATTTACTTTCCTAGCTCAGCCTCACTTTATGTTTCATGGTCCCTCTTAAAACCTAGCCTAACATCTTAGTCCTAAGGCTCCATTCATGTTTTTAACATAAATGAGACCTTAGCCCTAAGACTTAGCCTAAGTTTTTATATTATCCCAAGCTCTAACTTAAATATATTGATTCTTCATAGGATCAATAATTCATTCTTCATTGGGAAACATTGATCAGATGGAGTAAAAAAGACTCGACACAAAATGATTTGATCAATAGAGACAATCTCGTTTGACTACCTGGATCACAATCAATGGCTCACAGGAGCCTATACGGAGATCAATGCTTTGTGTACTCTTCACAAGGTCAATAGAGTCAAAGCTTAGAAGCCCCATGGAATTTCCATGTGGTACTCTCACATTCAAAATCAATATCAAAAGGACCTTAGGATAAAATCTTGTGTTATGATTTTTATTTATTCAAGGGGTCATCATTTCATTATGTTTCAAAGAATTAGGCTTATGACTTAGTCTAATTTTTATATATGACCCCTAGCTAACTTAGTCTAATTTATGACTACAGGGACCAATAGTGTGTATCTATTCAAATCATGATTTACAATTTGCACTTACTCATAGGAAATAATCTGATGAAGCATATTAAACCTAAGATTTTGTAGAACCAACTACATTTAGGACTTAAATTTTATACCCTCACACCCATCATTTGATGACTGTGAAGCCATCATTGATGTCAGTGAGGCCATCAAATTTTATCCCCATATGAAAAGTTATTAGAGCTTAATTTTGACGTTCAAGTGAATTCCATTGACAATAATGAGGCCATCATTAACATCCATGAGACTATCAAAATTTAGCTCAAGTGTCAATTTCACTCAGGGGATAAATGCACTTAAGACTTGCATCTCAATGTTAAAATTAATCATCTATAGATTAATTTGGTTTATTTAAAGCCATGTCCAAACTCAAGATCCTTATAACTAGGTTTAGATTTGCATAGGCTAAGCTTGTATATCATGATAGAATCTAGTGTTATTTAAACATTGACCTGAACCTTAGTCTATATATGAATATGGTCTTTTTAGCCTAATGAGATTAGTTTTAAAAAGTGTCCCATTACAATTAAAATTAGCTTAAAACTTTTAATATAAAGTTTTATAGTGTTTATTAACATGGTAAAACCGTAGGTTAAAACCTTACATTAGATCCTTTTGTTGTTCACCCTGCCCCCCTTTTAATGGCTTTTAAACATAGCCTAAAGGATTTGGTCTAAATTTTGTTTCATGTTTATTAACACAAAATATAACTATAGCCTAAAGTTTTAGCCTATTTTCTTTATATGTCTTGATACTAATTAAAGTTTATGTACACTTACAGGATCTACAGCTCATGTATGATCAGACTAGGAAGATCGAATGACGTGAAATCAGGGTGGAATTTTCAATAAAGCTCCAAGAAAGCATGAGATTACCACATGGAAAAATCATGTCAACACATAAATTGGAAATTTATAGAGCTCTAAATACACGTAAAACTACAAAGTGGCACAACTGTGAAGCTCAATGCAGATATGGACCAAGAATATATAAGTCCTAAGATCGAGATCAATGGTCTGCATTGATCCATGCATAAATATTAGATGGTGTGAAACAAAAGGCAAATTTTAAAAGGCAATAACTAATTATTTAAAATCATTATGAAAAGTGCCACAAAATTTATCAGCAAGATGCCACATTGACACAAGATGACAAAATTAGAGATTTTGTGGGATCAGGAAAGGAAAACGTATAAGTTTAAGGATCTAAATCAAATCTAAGGAATCAATTTTTCCTAAGTCCAAGTAAACCATCAACATTAAATCTAAAAAAAAATACCTAGCCTCTACTAAAATCCCTAATTTGATCCCAAATTAACCACAATCAAACCAAAAAGAGCCCAATTCTCATCTAAGCAAGTGCAAATTGATCCAGGGGAAATATATAGACGAATACTAAGCAATTTTAAAACTCATAGTCATGGTAGCCTAGAAGCAACATAGAGAGGACATCAAGCTATATTTTACCATGGACTCAGAGAGAAGGGTCTTTAAAGACATAGTACTTGGCATCATGTCCTTGAATACTAGAGAAAATAATTGGTCCAAGATCTTTTAGACAATTGAGGAATTGCAACCCATAACTAAAGAAGATGAGAAGATTGCATCCTTTAAGACAAGGTATTATGACCTAGTTGTAATACAAATGGCAAGACTTCACCATGTAACATCTAAACCAGAGGTATTCCACTATGTACATATCCTTCTCCCTATTTTTAAAGAATAATTGAAAATGGCATGCTAGTACATGAGCATACTCATAGATGCATTGCCTATGTGTCTCCCATTGAATTTAAGAGATACTACAAGATTCCCAAGCTGAGGGTAGATGTGTCCACACCTATTGAATGGGCTAATAAAAATGACCTCAAAACCATCCTGACACCATGGTCGTATTGTGGAAACCATGTGTTTTTTGACCCTAGTGGGAACATTCCCATCAACCAATTCTAACCTAGAATTAGATTAATAATGAACCTGATGAACAGACTTTGTGGAAGCCCCACAACCACTTATGTTGATAGCATATGGGTGCCCCTAGTCTATTTCATGATTGAAAAGGAGATAACTCCTTTTGGTGAACTTATCATCACATGTTTATGTAGACAAATCTCTATAGTCAAGAAAGGAACTAGGAGAGAATTCTATATGATGCCCTACCTCTTGGATGCCCTACTAGCCATAATTGAGATCCCTAACTTTAATGGATGGTCTCCTAAGAGGACACAGATAGTGTCCTAGTTTAATCTAAACTACATGTCTTCAAATATAGAGATAATATTCATTTTATATATGATTTCATCTATCCTCATTTGAATGAGGCCTTAATAGGTAACCCTATGCCAAGGATCAACCCATTGGTAAAGAAATCCATTGAATCCATTGGAGACATATGGTTTTACTTGGACTGCACATTCATCCAAATTAAGGGAACATAATGCACTCCATTGAGGTTACCAATCCATGTTCCAAATAAATTAGCTAAGTAATAAGTTGCATTTCAAGTGTGCAATGGTATAGATGGTTTCTACATAGAGAAAAAGAAAGGATTTTTACACATTCTACCCTTGGCTATTGGCAGGACCATCTTCCAATATTGGAATAATATTGAAGATGTTACTAGACATAGAGCCTCTTTCAAATTTTAACATGATGAATTGAGGCAATGGGACATAAATGATAAGGTCACAAAGAATTTGAAGGCCAAACAAATAAATGTGCCTTATGAACATCACCCAAGTGCTTTTGACCATATACACACAAAAGATTCATCCTTTTATGAGGCCCTGACAAGGTTGAAGAAATTTAACATCAACCCAAAATTAAGGTTAATGAGAGATCAGAAGGGAAATGATGACATTTGGAAACTTGGTCTAAGGTAGTACCACCTATTAGGGGGTCAAGCTTTTGGACCTCCTCCAACACAAAAACATACAAAAACACAGTAGCCCAGGATACAAGTTGCATAAAAACCTAAAGTGCAAGTTGAACATAGGCTTGAATAAAGTAGACCTAGTGAAGGGGTATCATCTTTGGCCTAGCCTAAAAGACCAAAGTCTCCTATTGAATATATAGAATGTAATTGTATTAGATCTAGGTGAAATAGTGGAAGATGTATTACAAACATTGGCCAATGCCTATGGGTCAGATGAATAGGGGGAACAAGTAGAATAACCTCAACCCCAAATTGAGGCAAATCTAGAGGATAAAAGAAAGCATTTAGCATTAGACCTAGTCCCCATTTCTCCTTCATAGAAGAGAAAATATGAATTGGCACTGGTCTCTATAAGACCAAAAAGACCCAGACTGACCTTCACTCATCTATTGAGTGAGGTCAATATCTTTAGTGATGAGAACCCAATCCATGGGCCAACTATTCATGAGTGGTTTTTATATGGAAAGATACAAAAGATACCAACCATGCACCACCATTGGGTAATCACAAAGTCAATAAACATTCAATTTCATGAGGAAATCAAACCTTAGATTATAGAGCTATAGCAACAAGAGAAAGAGAGAAAGATGACTTCCCCTGGGGAGTCAGGTGTTACTTAAATAGATTCTCCTAGAACTTCAAGTGAACCACAAGTTGAGATCCCTAATCCAAAAGTGACTAAATCATCAGTAGGAGTCAGGTTTAATCCAAAATCTACCAGCATGGAATGAGTGATGTATAAAAAGGCTATGGTTAGAGGTGAAGAGTTCACCTTCCAAAAAGTTGAACCATTTATCAGTTTAACTCTAGTAGCTAGATAAAAACTAAGACAAGACTAGATATTTGAAGAAAATATCCTCAAAGTAGTCTAGGCTCAAAGTGATCAGTTGTAAACAATGATCAAGGGTCTACTACAAGAAAAAATAATTTAAAATAGTATGTTGTGTTGTCCATTCATGAAGATAGGTTTAATAAATTTTAGGATGTCATGGTGGGACTATTTAGCTCTTTGAAAATAGCTAGAGTAACACAAAAGGAAATAGGGATGGAAATCTCTAAAGTAAAAGGCCAAGTTGGCCAATGGTAGGTTACAAGCTTCTAAGTGAGGGAACTGATTAAGACCCTATTTAAGAATCTAGTCCTAGGTTTTAGAACTATTATCAAGGCATATTTGAATATGGCCATGGCCACATTGGTTGACAAAATTGAGGCCCTGGATAGCTGGTCCAAGGTATGGAAATTCTTGATAAAGACTTCAAACAGCTGGAAGGTGAAATGTCTCATATCCTAGATAGCTTTATCAAAGAGCCTACAGCCCTCAACCCATTGGGTCTCATTGGAGATGAAGATTTCAAATAGAGGACCTTGTAATTCATGAAAGATGTAAGAAAATAAGGAGAAAACGAAATAGATGAAGGTAATAAAAAAGTCATGGGTTTACTTCTCTCCTATGATGAAAAATAGGAGATGACAGGGGCATCAAACAAACTATGAAAAAGGTTTAAAAGGTTAGCACATTTGCCTAAAGGTCAGGTAATTTTGATAACTCTAGTGTATTCTATATTTTTTTTAAAAAGGGAAGTTATCCTTACTTTGTACACTTGTCAGTTGATGCAACTGACTGATAAGCTTCCTTACATTCTATAAAAGGAGCATTGTTTGTTGTAAAAGGAGAGAGATTTATAAGAGCTAAAACCACTTTATAACTTTTGAAGCAATTTAATACAAGTAGGGAACACTTTAAATTTTGTCTCAATTGTTTGTGTGAATTGTTATTAGGGCTTCTCTCTTAATTATCTATTCTAGGTCTTAGATTTGAAGGGTTTTTTAAGAATTATGGACATGTATCTTCAATACAAGGTTGCTAATTTGTGCCAATTCTAGATTAGTTGAATGTCTTTGAA